>JARHVA010002853.1:252500-320000 GCA_037957365.1 Torreya grandis
AGAGATGATGGCATCAATGTGTATTATACGACCATTTTAGGTAAATAGAATAGTGAGATATATCCATCTGTCATCATCTTGCTAACCTAGACATGATGCTAATAGATTTCATTATATGATCATTCTAAAAAAGTGAAACATCGATATCCATACACTTTTCATCATCCCACTCACCCAGAGACATCTCAGTGCATGATAATGAATTTTACACTATGGTAAAGTGGATCACCATGATATTTCTACATGTAATCATATTGATAATTTGTGCCTAGGAGAATAAAGTATAATAGTTTAGATTTCGGATGCATTTGGAGTACCAATATGTAACTACATGTCTCTCAGCCAAATAATCAAATAATAAAGACATGAATGCTAAGCTTGAAATCAAATAAAATGATAGAGCATTAAATCCTGAGTAGGCTTATTATCTCTTAGCCTTGGTAAAATTATTAAATAATAATAATAATAATAATAATAATTATTATTATTATTATTATTATTATTAATAATAATAATAATAATAATAATAATAATAATAATTATTATTATTATTATTATTATTATTATTATTATTATTATTATTATTATTATTATTATTATTATTATTAGAAAACCCCATGAAAATAAATAATAGAGTTATAATTATTTAATGAATTACCAAACTCTAAATTAGATAGATTTATTGGGATAGATAGACCCATTTTTTTAGAATAGTCACCTCCTGTGATAATTAAATATAAATAGGGTTATGTCCATTTTTTAAAAATAATTTAAATATGAAATTAATTTTTCATATTCAACCCAAACATTTTCTAAAGCACTACATGAAAAAGTGATAAGAAGTGTGTATTGGGGTGATTCAATTTCTTGTTTGAATGAATATTACATTGGTGGGTTATTTACCTCTTTGAAGTTTTCCCATGGCAATTCATGTGTTATGTTTTTATGTGTTTATTATGTTATTTTCTTATCAATTATATTATTTGTTTATAAATCATTTTCTAGATTTTGTATATGCATAATGCGATCATCTAGTGAATTTGACATTGTATCAAAGACAAAAGGAGTACAGTTGGTGGAGCAAGCCATTACCAATTTTGAAGACCAATTGATTTAAATTTAATTAAAAATAAAATTTTATAAATTATTTTTAATCTTGATTCAGTACTATGTATGACCATGGAGGCATTTCACATGGTGTAAAATTTCTTTTAGTTCATTATTTGATTTGTGGAGCCTAACAAAGGTTAAGGTGAGCATTTAAAACACAAACAAGCAACCAAATAGTAATCTAAGATCATTTTTTCCAATAAAATATCCCTTATTATTTTATTTAAATATTTGTATGACCCATGGAATGAATAAAATCATAAAAAAATTATTTGAATCATTCTTCAAGAGATTTGGTTCTATGAGAGGTAATTGTATGCATATTTAAGCACTGTTACTTCATTTTCAAACCCTAAGAAGCTTTCATCTATCCTATAAAATTTTGGCTTATCCTCTTTGATCCACATCTACAACTTAGAGTAATAAAACATAAAATTATCTGCTAAAATATTCATTATCAAAATTATATAAATTATCAAAATTTTCTTTAATCCTATAATAAACTATAAAAATATTATGAGATAAGTATAAGTTTTTGATAGTTTATTTAATAGATATTTTATTTATTTATTATAGACTTTCCATGAAAGAAAGCCTTGGGTTCCATTTCGATTAGTTATTTTTACCACAAAATTAAAAATTTGAAATCATTTTTAATTTTCAAATTTCATGCACATTTTTATTTTTTAGTTATATATTCATTAATTTAAAAAAAGTAAAAATAAGCTTTAAATATTGATTAGTTCATAACCATTTATAAGAAGCTTGATAGATGAATTGTTGGACCTTAGTTTACTAAAATTTTATCACTAGGGAGGTCTGATGTTTAAAACCACCTAAAATCACCTTTTTGATATGGTTATTTTATAATTTTCTCAAATTTATCTTAACATTAATTTAATTTATTTGTTCACTTTCCATGTTTCACTTGTTCAAAACTTTAGTTGACTTATTGACCTTGTTTCAACACTCAACAAGTAATGAATGTTTTATCAAACATAGGCATGTAACAATCCAATCCCTATATTTTATCACCTTTAAAACATATATACATTCTCCATTTTATGTTTTAAAACTTCCAATTATTTATTTTAAAATGTTATTACTAATAGTGTCTAGGTGGTGGTTTTAAGTGGAACTCTTTCAAAACTTTGTTTAGTGTAGTTTCTTTCAATTTTTTGTCATTATACATCTAATTAGATCCTTAATTTGATGTGCACTTTTTATTTAATTTATTATACAAAAATAGTATAAAAAATGACTAAATTTTTATTTTTTAAATTGTTCTTCCATTATTGTATTTTTGTGACACATATGATACCCTTTTTGTCATAATTTTTTGTAATTTTACTATTTTGTCTAGCATTAAATTAAAAAATTATTGTGTGTTTACACTTGAAATCTATTTTTACTATAAAATAAATTTAAATTCACAATAATAAGGATTCATTTTAAACCTTTTTCCTTGTCATTCTTAAAGGGAATCTATGGCTTCACTTAAATTTGTTCTAGATAAATTAGAAATTCTTAATGGACATAATTATAACATATGAAAAATTCATATTAAAGTAGAATTTGTGGCCCTAAATATGTATAACATTATAATTTAAAATTTAAAAAACACGTTAGGGTGACATGTTACACATAATATTTCAAATGTGTGTCAATATAAGTTGCAAGAATCCATGTTGATTATCTTTTGAAGTCTTAAGGATTAATTTCGCCTCCACATTGGTAATCAAGAATATCCTAAAAATGCTTGGAAACTTCTTTAGTCCATGAATGAGGGCACTTGTCTCTCAAAATTTATTAAATTTATTCTTGAATTGATGTCTACACATATGAAAGGTGATGAAAAGGCTATTACTTTCATTGATAAAATTAAAAATGTTAAATCTTGGTTATATGGTTATAACTGTAGTTTTATTCAAGATTATTTTCTTTATTTTATTTTTTAGATTAACATCTATGAATATTTTCACAATTTTATTTATATTCAAAATTCTAAGTATCAAATTAAGTAAGATATACCTAACCTTACTAATTTGTTTGCTTTCCTAAATCAAGAAGAATACATTATGACTAATTTTAATTCTAAAGAGAATGACACTTAGAAAATTATAGATCTTAATAGTATCTATATGAACACAATAAAAACCATAAACCTAACTCTAATTCTACTAAAGGTAAAAATAAGAACAAGAGATCTAGTAATAAGAATCATAAACATAAGTTTAATGGAAATTTCAATATTTGTGGTAAATTTGGTCATAGAATATAAACGTGTTATGAAAACAAAAATAGAGTGAAAAAATAATCTTTTAAAAATAACAAATAGCAGAAATCTAATCAAAACAAATAGAAGAATTAGAACCCTAATCTGAATAACAATCATGACCAAAATTCAAATGTTATTACTTTATATGCTACATTATCTACTTAAAATGAAAATGAATTGATTTTAGATAGAAGTTAATTTCACCATATGACTTATTATATATTAATTTATGTGATTATTGAGATATCTCTGAAAAATATGTGTATAAGAGATAATTCATTTTTAGAAGCAACTAAAGAAAGAAAGACAAAATCTTCAAATATTATTAGTAAAGTTGTATTATATGTGCCTAAGATTATAATTTACTTTTTATATTGTTCATAAATTAATAATGATAATTTCATTATAACATTGTTTAAATATATATAATCCAGTAGAAACCAATTTGGGTCTTTAATTGTTGAAGGGGTTCAAAAGAATGGTTTATACATTTTATCTATTCCTTCTACATGTTTTCATTCAGCATATGGTAAAAATAAATATAAATTATGGCATGAAATATAAGGTCATGTTAATTTTATAAGTTTATATAATATGTCTGATTAGAATCTTAGTTTTGGACTTTCTTCAATGCCTTATCATCATGATAATTGTCAAGGTTGCTTACATGGTAAGAAACATACTAACCCCTTTAACAAGAATCATGATGTGAATTCGTCACATCCTTTAGAATTAATTTATAGTGATTTTTTATTACCTATTTAAGTTGTATATATTAATGGTTCTTTGTATATTTTTACTTTTATATATGATTATACCAGAATGATCTAGTCATATGTCATTAAAAATAAATATGAACTATTTTCTAAATATAAGAAGTTCAATGCTATTTTTTATAATAATTCTAATCTAATAATAGTGGTGAATACATTCGTAAAAAAAATTATTATTTTTTACATTAGTTGTGGTACTCAAAGGGTACCAACAACTCCCTATTTCCCTTAACAAATGGTATTGCTAAAAGTAAAAACCATACCATTATCAACATGGCTAGAATAATGTTGTAATCTTATAATGTTGCTAAATTAGTACGGGATGATTCCATGAATACTATTGTGAATATTATCAATATTTTCCTTACTAAATCTTTTCATCTTTCTACTCATTTATAAATGTAGTCTAAAAATAAACCCAATGTTGTTCATCTTAGGATATTTTTTAGTCATGCTTTTATCTTTGTTCATACCTCCTATTCTTAAATTTTCATATGTTATGGAGGTAAGACCAAAGGTTCAATAATATATGATTTTTATAAAACACATATAATTAAGAATATGAATTTTATTTTTTTTAAAAAAAATTGGTGATCCCTCTAGGGAACTTCCTTAATGTTCTTCTTTTGATGAACCTAGATCTCTTGTTTCTCCTTATGGTGAAATAAATACATTATAGAAATTTGATCCTTTTTTATATAACTAATAGTCTAAAGAACCCCATGGGTTCTATGTTCAATCTAAATAACTTAAATGGGTAGAATCCATAATAAAATCTTACGATGTTGATAACCTTAATAAATTAACTAAAAAACAACATTATTATCTTGATTTAATGACTATGTATGAATGTGAACCTAAATTTTTTGAGGAAGCCACTCAAGATTATAAATGGAATGTGGCTATTAAATCTTAGATTATTTATTTAATTGAAAATAAGACTTATGATTTTGTCCCTCCTCTACCAAAAAGGCATATTTTTAGTTATAGGTGGATTTATAAGATTAAATATAATTACATTAATAAAATTGATAACTTTAAATCTATATTAGTTGACATGGGTTTACCCAAAGCCTTAGAAATAATTATGTTAAAACCTTTGTTAGTATATCAAAAATGAGTACTATTAGATTATTTATTGTCCTTGTAACACAAACTAGTTGGGTTACCCACAAAATGGATGTAAAGATTGCTTTTTTAAATGGTGATTTAGAAGATGAAATCTACATGACTCACATTAAAGTTTTACTGACCCTAATAGAAAATATTTTATATGTAACTTAAAGAAATATTTGTATGGTCTAAAATGAGATCCTTAAGCTTTTTATTCTAAAATTACTTATTTTTTCAAATAATTGGGTTTCTCTAATCGTTACTCTAATAATTATCTCTTTGTTAAAGTTTAAAATGGTCATTTAATCTTAATTATTTTATATTTTGATGATCTTTTATAAATGGAGATATAACTAGTATAATTTGTAGACTAGAAATTTATCTCAAGAGATTATGGTTAGTATCATGTTAGTTCTAAAATGAAAACAAAATGGAAAAAAAAAACACACTAACTAGCATAACATCTCTAGGCCTAGTCACTAGGGGGAGATTAGTTAGTAAAATTCATTTGAAAAAACAAATATAAATGGAAATAAATGATAAATATGAACACAAAATGCCAACTTCTTACCAAATCCTTGATTGCTCCAAAAGGTTCCTTCTTTGGCTTGCTCAGCTTATGCTTCAAGAGATCTTCATCAATAGAGTGTGGCTACCTTCATATTCTCTTGGCACGTTTCACTTGTGTGAAGATTCTCTCAAAAATTGTGAATTATAAAACTATATGCATGAGGTTTTAGAATTATATGTGCATTATAATTTTACATCATTAAAGATTAAAAATCAATTGGCAAGGCCTCTTATTTATAGATTTTGGAAAATGATTAGAATGAACCCCAACCATCTATCTCAAGATGAATATGTGTGGCTAAGGATCCATTCAATTTTAGAGGCCAAATTTGATAAATGACATCATAAATAATTAGAATAAATATACATTAAATAAAAATGGAAGGTCCTAATTAGGCATGGGAGGGCTTGATGAGATATTTTATGCATTTATGGCCTAAGGATGTCTTTCCATGAAATGATGTCATTTGATGATGCAGATATTCAATACCAATTTCTAAAAAGAAATATTCAAGAAGATCCATGAAATTCTTAATCAGGCTCATTATTAAAATTAATTAGCCTTCAACATGATTAGTCAACTTTAGTGCAAATTTTGGCAATCGGTGCAGAAATTAATCAAATTGATCATAATTTCATATTATTAGCTCAAAATTTGACCAGATTGGAATTAGGATGCAATGTTAGATAAGTTGGATCCATTATCCCATTTAGGTTATTGCCAACATAGAATAACAAAAACACATTTATCATGAAAAAAATTGGAAGAAAAGAGCAATCCAAAGCACCCAGGTACAAAAATATCATTTTAACTCAAAATGATCTAATCAAAGTTAGCTATCTCATTAATTGCATTACCTCATTTAATGATACGCTATCCAAAATCAGCACTTATATATAAAAAAATCAACTCATTTAATGTGTATTAGTGTTTATAGGCCAAATTATACATTTTAGTATAAATTGGTGAAAATCATAGTTAGAGGTTATCGATGGCTAGTGTTAGGTGTCTATAGTTTGCACTTATTTGGGAAGTCATTATAAGATATAATCATAGTAATGTATTCTCAAAGAATTAAAAGGTCTTGTATGCCTACCATTTGAATGAAAATTGATGAGCTTTATGATGCCCCTCGAAGGAATGTTTGGCCCAATTAGGTCAGTAAACAGTCCCTCAAAAAGAAAGAAGCAAAATGAGGGGAGCAAAGAAAGGAATATGATGGGGTGAGAACATAATGAGTTTGAAAAAGTAGTCAAAATTACCAATAATATAGGTGGGATGGTGTATAATGCTTTGCCCAAAGGTGATTATAAGCATTATACCCCAATAGTGGCAACGTGGTATTATAACACAATGATTTACCCAAAGGTGGTTATAATCAATGAGAAGATGGATTTGCCCCATATAAGACAAATAGACAAGATAAAATCATGCCCCTATTTGCATAAAATAAAGTAAATTTGGTGAGAACACAATTATTTACCCAAAGGTAGTTATAATCATGAAGAAATACAGGTAGGATGATGTACAATGATTTTCTCATAGGTGGTTATAATCATTAGACTCTGATTATGAAAAACATGATTGTTTGGTTGATGATGGAAAATATGATGTGGGTAAGCTGATACATAGGGTAATGATGAATTGGGACAACCTATTAATAGGGAGAAGCTCATTTGAACTAACAAAGGTTGAAATTCCTTCATTGTTTAATTACTCTATTTGGGATATGATTGGGTTTAGATTGGGATGTTGGTGACAAGGAGATGTTGATTTCACCATTGTTGGGTAGACCTCCTAAAGTTTATTTTTATTGTATCACTTAATGGTAATCCCCACGATAAAACACCATGAGGACATGGTCAAAATATGCATAAGGATTAACTCTCAAGATCCAATACTCAGGGGAAAATAATGAACTAATGATAAAAACTATGATGGTACTAAAGACATCTGAATATGGATGGATTCAAGTAGAAATGTGTAAGGAATCACCAAATGAATTCACATAGATTGAATTAGGATAACACTATTGAAATTTAACAAGTAGGCCCACAAATAAAAAACAATCAAATAAACAAACATAGAATAGTTAGTCCTAATGTTAGTAGAAACAACCTTACAAACATTGCCCTTAAAAATAGGTGATAAATTTACAAAAATATGATTATGGTAATATAATAAAAAGAAGGGGGTGGTAGAGTTGTCTATAGATGCACTAGGCAAGTGGGTTTTGCTTGCATAGTTCCATGGATGTAATATCCAACAAAAAATTTAGGTCAAACGTAGTTCTCCCATGAAATGGGAAGAAAATGATAGTTGATGAAAACAAACATGATGGATGAGATATAAGAGGAGGAATGACCTCATAAAATGGCAAGAGCATGGGATAAAAGGCCAAAAAATATGGGGAAATTAAATCACAAGTGATTTGCTTATGACTTAGTGAGGGTTCATAGAATCCTTAAGGTAAAGAAGTGGTCAATGTTTTTAATTTTTCTAACAATTTTATAAATGTTTTTAGAATTTTTATAGGTATATCAACTTGATGTAGGATGAAAAGATACTCAATGGTTGAAGATCAAAAAATGGTGAGAGTGTTACTTAGGTTTCTCATAAAATGGAGAGAATGTGGCTTATGTTGCTCACAAAATGGTGAGAGTGTGGCTTAGGCTACTTTAAAAATGGTGAAAGTATTGCTTAGGAAAGGTGAATGAGATCACCTAAAAAATTACTGAGTGATGCCTACATAGTCCCAGGATAGGACCTCAAGTCATTGTAGTTCTACCTTAAATTATAGGAATATGATTGGTATAGTAGTCAATTCAAAAAAAATTAGGCATAGTTGGTATAAAAGGCACAATAAAACATAAGAAATTGCTAGTTGGTATGTCAAGGCATGATAAACAAGTGTTCCCCCTAGTTTTCCCATAGGTAGTTATAACTTAAGAAACAATGACATAGGTCAATGATACTAATTTTCTCATAGGTGCTTATAATTAGTATCAAGATTTTTAGACACTAATTTATCCATAGGTGGTTATAATCAGGCACACCTGGTATAGAGAAGAAAACAAGAAATGAATGATGTAACTTCCAAACTCCTATCATACTGCTCTAAAATACTACCTTTATCTAGAATGTGAGAAAGAACAATTGAAATGTAATCTAAAACCTTTTGTTGAATGTGAATGGAACCAAATAGAATAGAACCAAGGTCATAGGGTGGGGTAGGGTGGGAGAAATCAACTTGGTTTATGTGAAAAGTATGGTAAAATGGTTTATGTGATTGGAAAAAGTGATAGGTTGGTAGGATGATAGGATAGTAAAATGGTAAATAATGTGGTTTAGGTTTTTCACAAAATGGTGAGAGTGTGGCTTAGGTTACTCACAAAATGGTGAGAGCATGGGTTAAGAAGGGTGACTAATCTAACATTAAAAAGTATTGAGTGTTGCCTACATAGTCCCATGATAGGACCTTAAGTCACTATAGTTCTACCTTATAGCAGAGGAATTTGACTAGTATAGTAGTCAATTCAAATAAAATAGGCACATTTGGTATAAAGGCACAATATAACATAAAAAATGGCTAGTTGGTATGTCAAGGCACGATAAACAAGTGTTGCCCCTAGTTTTCCCATAGGAAGTTATAACATAAGAAACAATAACATATGTCAATGATACTAATTTTCTCGTAAGTGGTTATAATTAGTAGCAAGATTGGTGACACACTGATTTACCCATAGGTGGTTATAATTAGGCACACCTGGTATAGAGAACAAAATAAGAAATAAAGGATGTAACTACCAAATTATTATCTTACTACTCTAAAATACTACCTTTATCTAGAATGTGGGAAAGAACTATTGAAATGGAATCTAAATCCTTTTGTTGAATGTGAATGGAACCAAATGGAATAGAACCAAGGTCATAGGGCTGGGTAGGTTGGGAGAAATAAACTTGGTTTATGTAAAGAATATGGTAAAATAGTTTATGTGATAGGAAAAATTGATAGGTTGGTAGGATGATAGGATGGTAAAATGGTATAGTAAAATGAAGAAGAGTGATAAAATGATACAATTTGAAATGGTCCTTACAGATAATACACCAATTCACTCAAGTGTAGTATCATTTTAGGTGGATAATGTTCATCAGCTCATGAAGATCATATCCATCTAATGTAGCAAGCTTATATTCTCCTATTCCATACTTTGTCATAATGATGAAAGAACCACCCAATTTGGGTTTAAGCATGCCTTTATGCTTCTTTTCAGCCATGGTATTCTTTTGGTTTTATTTAAGGACAAGATCACCAAGTTCAAATTTTCTATTTTTCATATGCTAATTATAGTGGCCTCAAAGTCAGTTCTGAGAGGCTTGACGATTTTTCACTGCATCCATGTGTTTCTCATCAAGTAACTCTAGTTCTTGTAAGCGAGCTACTTGATAGTCATTGTCATCTAGGACATTCTTGAAAGAGATTCATAGATATGAAAACTTGGCCTCAATGGTAGGAATGGATTATATACCATAAATGAGTGAATAAGGAGTGGCTCTTATGGGTGTATGATGATTGGTATGGTATACCCAAAGGGCTTGAAATATCTTAAGGTGCTAGTCATGATTGGTATCATTGATAATCTTTTTGAGAATGTTGATAATTATTTTGTTTGATGCTTCATCCTGACCATTGCCTTGAGGGTAATTGTCATAGAATTTTTTTTCATGATGTTATATTTGGCATATATTTTTGACATGCTTGTTTTTGAATGATCCTCCATTATCATATATAATGTTAGAAGGGATAACATAGTGGTAAATCAGATGGTTAAAGATTAACTTTGAAATTTGCTTTCTAGTCACATAAGTGAGGGGCATAGCTTCAACCCACTTAGTGAAATATTTGATGGCAATAAGGATATGGTTATGGTTATTAAATGAGGTGGTATTGATCTTCCCAATGAGATTGAGGCCCCATATAACAATTTTCCATGGTGTCAACATTGATTTTAGAGTCTTGGCCAGTGCATGAATGAATTTAGCATGTCATTAACATTTGTTGCGCTTATTTACATAAGTAGTTATATCTACATCCATTATGGGTCAATAATAACTAGTACGCAAGAGATTTTTGCATAGGACTACCCCATGGGTGTGGGCCCCACATACTACTTCATGAACTTCCTATAATACTAGTGTAGATTTTGCCAAAGTTAAACAATGAAGTAGATTTCCATCAAAACTATGATGATAAAGGGTTAATCCAAGTAAGGTATAACAAGTGGTTTGGTGGATAAAGTCTTTGGATTAATTTTAGAATAGGTCAGGTGGCATAACTTAGGTGTAGAGGTAGTTATAAAGGTTTGAATACTAGATAGATCTAGGTCCAAAAATATCACAAACCATCACGATAGTTGAAGGTTCATGAGCTGGTGCTAACAAATTCTTATCAAAGAAATGATACTCTTTAGTTATGTCTATTTGTTGAATCAAAGATCTATTTATGGCCATAACATCTATGGTTTTGTTACATTCCCTTGGTATATGCTCAAATTCTATGTCAGTAATCTATAATTTGAGATTGTCAACCATGGATTTATATAGAACTAACTTGTCATGTTTGGTCTTAAATTGGTCTGTAACCTGATTAATGATTAATTAAGAATCACCATAAACCTTTGATGAGAGATGTTCCATTTTACTACTTGGTGAAACCTTATAATAAGTGCTTCATATTCAGCCATGTTGTTGGTATAAGGAAAGTTGATCTTGAATGATTTAGCGATTAGATCCCCCTATGGTGTAATAAATAAAAGACATGCCCTTGATCCATGTGTAGTGAATGATCCATCAAAATATAGCTTCTAATATTTCTCCTTAAGATGTGTGTCAGTGATGGTCATTATGGATTCATCAAGAAATTGGAATGGTGATGGCTCTATATCAAAAAAGGGTGCTTCAACAAGTTTATCTATAAGAACTTACCCATTAATGGATTTTTGGTTGATGTACTCATTTTCAAATTCACTTAGAAGCGTGATCCACTTGGTCATGTGGCCTTATAAAGCTATTTAAGATAGTATATACTTGAGAAGATCTACTTTTAAAATAACCATGGTCTTATTGTTTAACATCTAATGGTGAAATTTTTTAGTTGTGAAGACCATAACAAATAAGCTTTTCTATGGGTGTAGAATTGTGTTCATATGCGACTAGTATACATATTAAATAGTATAAAGCATTCTCTTTGCCATTTTCATAATGTAGAGTGAAAATTGCCCCTAAGACTTTGTTAGTAGCAGATAGGTATAATAAGAATGGCTTCCCTAGTATATGAGGTAACAAAATATGTGGATTTGCTAAATAATCTTTTAGTTGCAAGAAAGTTATCTAGAAGTGATCATCCTAGTGAAATGTGAATCCCTTATTTAGAATATGCATAAACATATGACATTTTTTGGACAACTATGATATGAAGCATCAATAGACTAGATTTTGCCTTATAAAATATAGAGCTACTTCAATTTAGTCAATGGTTTCATCTCTGTTATGGCTTAGAACTTAGCTAGATCAACTTCAATGCCTCAATGAGACATAATGAAGCCAATCAATTTTATTGATGTGACTCTAAAGACACACTTCTTAGGATTAAGTCTAACTTTATACTCATGTAGTCTTTTAAATATTATTCATAGCACTATTGGATGATTAGCCATGGTATTTGATTTGTTAAGAATGTCGTTGACATAGTCTTCAAAAATATCATGCATCATATCATAAAATATGATGGTCATGGATCTTTGATAGGTGTCCCCTTAATTCTAAATTCCGAATGACATAACTTGATAATATAATGTTCCCCATGGAGTGGTGAATTTTATTTTGTGTTGGTCTTCTTGTGCTATCCTAATCTGGTTGTATGTTGAAAATCCATCCATTAATGAAATAATTTCATAACTCATTATGGAGTCGATTATCATGTCAATGTTTGGCAATGGAAAGTCATCCTTAGGTAAAGCTTTGTTTATATCACAAAAATCAGTACAAATTTTGATTCCTTCTAGCTTTTTGGTAATTGGCACAACATTGGAGATCCACTCTAAATAGTTGATCAATTAAATATATCCTACTTCTAAGAGTTTTAAAAAATCTTTATTCAATAATACAAAAATGTGAGGATGCATCTTGCATAGCTTTTATTATACTAGCTTGGAATCAGGATTGACCACAAGGTGGTGCAAAACCAAGGCAGGGCCCAAATCTGGGATGTCAAAATATGTCCATGCAAATATGTCAACAAATTCCCTCAAAAGGGTTGTAAGGAATTCACACTCATTATCAATAAGGGATGTTCCTAAATTGATCCATTTTGGGTCATCTGGGGACATGATGTTAACCTTTGTTGTATCTTCCACTATAAGGGTTAAACCATTTTCAAAGATAGTGGGCAAAGATTTGAGTTGATTGGCAACATTAAAGTCCTCTATTAGGACTGGATATTTGAGTTCCCCTAGGCATGATGCATCAGAGTCCTCTAATGGGAGGTTTATCCATGTAACAAAAATTGTTAGAAACTCTTGAAAAATTTGAGCAAAATCTTGTTGTTCTTCAAAACTAACCTTAGACCTAGAGACAAGTTTGTTAATGGTGGTCTCTTGAGATATGGTTAAAGAATGCTAAACACCCCCATCTAATGGTTCTTAAAACAAGTTTTCACCACTAGATTGACCTTTTTATTTACTTTTGCCCTCATCAAAAATCACCTTAAAGAGGTTCTAACTTGTGACCTCAATGTTTTAATTATTTGATTTTGGCTAAGTGTGTTCAAATGATCTCAAAAATAGGCTTTAGGATCCACCTTGATTTATGGTCCCCCAAAAGAATATTATCTCTAATGTTGATAACATCATAGAAAGCATCATCATTTTTTAACTCATCAATTGACATAGTGGACTCTTGTTGGTCCTAGTCTATCAGCTAGGGATAATATAATGGCAATGGGTTATGATGAATGATTGGTCTAAGGGTAAAATTGAAATGGGTGCCAAGTAGGTTGGTCTTGGCTAGGTTATCAAGAAGGATATGATCAGACTCTACTTGGATGCTAACATCCTCATAACTATTAGATGGAAATGGAACATGAGTAAGGTATATGGGGTCACCCCCAGGGAGTTTAAATCCAAGTCCATAGGTTACTTTATATTTTTCCATGGAAATTGGCTCAAGTGCTCCATATTGATTTGTTCCTAGGCCTCCTCTTTCATAGTCTTAATTCTTCATGATCCTACTGAGAAAAAGATACTTTACATTCTCAAAAAAATTGGCCTTCTTTTCATTGTAAAACCATGATTCATCCCCTTCAAAAGGGTCCTATTCTAGTCTAGATACTGGTATAAATGTGATATGTCTTGGATTATACATTTTACCTTAGCTCTTATGTTTCCATTCTAGTTGAAGTGGCTTAAATTTAGGTCTTCCAAAGGACTTTGGGTTCTATTGATGGTTTTCAATATGAAAGATATCATGGGTCAAATAATATCATGGGCTAGTAGATGAGATGGTATATGGTTGGATATCTTAGGAGGTGGCATGTGAGAAAGGGAATCAAGAGTATTAAGATCAATGTTATTGTCCTCTAGAAAATCAAGGAGTATTACTTTTCCCTTATCTTTCTTAGCCACTAGGTTCATACTAAAACAATACTTATAACTCTTGAACATGGCCTATAGGTGTTTGTAATGCTTGTATGGATGCAAATATCCTAGTATAAAAACTTGCATCACTAAATGGGATAAGTTGATACATTGGTTCAACATCAATGGGACTACATGGATTTCATGTAACCAAGGTCTTCCAAAAAGCATATTGTATGACAAATCAAGATCTAGAATATGACAAAGTATATCATGGTTCAATGGCCTAAGGATAACTGGTAAATAGATGGTGCCTTGTGATTATCATTCTTCATTATCATAGGCTTTGATGGTTATTGTTTTTGCTTGAAGATCTGGTATTATGTATCCAAGAAGCTTGATGAGCTTTAGATACACTATGTTTAGACTTAATCCATTATCTATAAGGACATGTTTCACTTTGTGCCACTTTATGCAAACTTTAATGTGTAATAGATTATTATGCAGTGGGCCAAGGGATTACATATCACTTTGGTTGAAAGTGACTTGTTGGGATTGATCTAAGTGTCCAACCAAAGCTTATAGTTTGTTAGAGGATATGTCTCTAGAAAAGGTGGATTGGATAAGGAACTCATTCAAAATATACTTATGGATTGTTGACATACATAACAAATCTAAAATGGATTTTTTTATAGGCATATTTTGCAATTTTTCCATAATGTCAAACTTATTCTCTTTGTCAGTGTTAAATGGCTTATTTTGAGGTAAAACATGGATTTCAATTATGAGAAAAGTGGTAGATATTTGTGGGCCTAGGATGATAATATTCAACTAATGAGTTGTGACTACGCAATTGGTATTAAACATAGGACCATGCTTGCTAATAAGTAATGGTGATGGTGGGGGACTAGATAGGATAATTCTTGGTTGTTGGTGCACTAGTGCATGGTCATGAGGTAATGATGAGTTATAGATATAGGGTGTAAAATTAGTATTCATTACTTGTTGGTAAACCTGTATATGGTCCCAGGTCCAGGAAGGATTATCAATGTGAGTTAGAGTATTGGCATTATTTAGAAAAGGTCTTGATTGATTAGTATTTGGTCTCAAATTGATGGAGATGGTATTAATGTGACCTTTTACAATATGACCTACAACCCTACCATATTCATGTGAAATTACATGATAGGTCTATTGGTTATTACCATTCTAACCTTTGTTTTCTCCATTATTCAAACATTTTTACTTTTATTGTTGTTGATTATGCTAGTTTGGCCTTTGTTATTGAAATTGTTGTTGGTGTTTCACTGGTTATTATTATTGTCACTGTTGTTGTTTTTGTGGTTGGTTATTGTATTGGGGAAAGGGTTTTTTATAGATTCTAAGGGTTTGATTAGAAGTAGAAGCACCACCATCTAATTTTCTTTCCCTATTAACATATTCTAAATCAAATGTTTAATTTTCACACAACAATGCAAATTATGCCTGTTAACCCAATGATATTCATAGAATTCATTTTGGTGGTACCAATCAAGATAAGGAATGCCCTAAGGATAATGTTTCAGCATAGGCCAACTAATTATATTAGTAATGTTGAACTTACAAAACAAATATTCAATACGCTCTCCAAGCTCACTAAAAATGTGATGAGTAGGAATTATTCTCCTTAGAGGAGGAGTTTTTAATCGCAAAGGTTGATGCATTTGTTTCACAAGCCTAGGTAGTTGTGCTTGCTACATTGGTTGAAAAGGTTATAGATTAGGAGTAATTTGGATATATTTAATGGGATAGGTAAATGGTTTTTTCACTATTTAGACATGTCTTGAATTTGTTACTCCATTTCCAAAAACATTTTTTTATGATTGAATTGTCTTGATCAATCATTATTATTGGTATGTGTTGATTGTGACACTTGCACTTCAACTTGATGTTGGTTTTGGCCATTTCCTAGATCAGTACCTTGATTCTAATTAGATTAATTAATCTTGATGATCCCTTTATTGATAAGGCCTTAGTTGATCAACAAACCTTTATCAATTATTTCCTTAAAGGTATGTGCACACTATAGTTTAAGATGATAAGATATCTCACTATGCAATTTTTTAGTAAACACAACGATTAATTTTTTATATGGTAAACTATGGGTGAATCAACTTTAAAGGGCTCTCCATCATTGTATATAAATTAGAAAAATCTCATCATATTTTTTCTTGGCTTGTATCAAGTCAACCAAAGAAATCTCATGTTTTAGATTGTATGAAAAGCGTTACACAAACTTGTCTAGAAGATTATCAAAATTGGCTACCAAATTCTTGGGTAACTTTAAAAACCACTCTAAGGCTTGTCCTACTAGAATTTTTAGGAATAACAACAAAAAGAAGATGTTTCTATATGCTATTATCTAGCATGCAACAAAGAACTCAGTTAAATGAGCATTGGGGTCACCTTTCCCCTTGTATTTATCAAATTTTAGTGGTTCATATCCTGGAGGAAATAGTATCTACAAGTAATCCATATTAAATGGATAAGAACACATGTCATCTAAATTAAATTTTTTTGTTTGATTCCTAGCTTGGATGGCAGAAATTCCATCCTTCTTCCATTGTAGTTCTTGGACTAGGAAACTAGAGGGAACATTGGCTTGAGGCAGAATACTGGCCTGGGTAAATGGTTGAGTAGTAAAAAATAAATTACTTTGAACGAGGTATGTTAAAGGTATTTATTGGGTTATGTTAGTTTGGTTGGGGAAAAAACTAGGAATACACATGTATGGATTGGGTTTTACTTATTATAATTGCACATACTATGGTGTGATATTCTAGTTTAGGTTAGGTAAATAAGTCTATGTTTGGTGATGTTGAGGTTGAGATGGAGGTATATGGCTATAATGTGCCTATTGGGGTTGAATAGTGATTTATTTATTTTAGGGAAATTAGTTTTTAATTCTTAAATAATAAAATTATGAGTAGGAGAAAATTAGTAAATAATATTCCAAATTAGAGATAATAATTTGTGACATTTAATTGCAATTTGACCTTTTCTAAAAATAATAGTGAGAGAGAGAAGATTAAACTTATCTTACGTTGTACTAATCTGACTAAGTTAGGGTCTAAAAATTTGTGTGTAGGCTTGGGACACTATCAAAATTAGGATTCTAAACTTCGTTTCCTAATTGGATAGGAGTGATAAAACTAGACACCCTAGGCTTTGATGTTATATTCCTTCTGTGGTGTTATTGTCCTAAGGATCTAACATTTCTAGGTTTTATTCACCCAATTAGTATGAGCATGTGTACCAAATTTTAGAGCCTCACTATACACGTAACTCCTTATATATCTATTTTTTATGTGTTTGTCTTTTATGCACTTGAATATAAACTTTGGAAAATAGGGAAAATGGGTTAGTATGTGTAAGATGCACTTGATGTACTTCACACCCCATGTGTGGGTATACTGCCTACATACTAATACTTTGAGGAGGTATCAAGCGATATGTAGTTCTCACTTTAAGAGTGCTTGGTGAAACAGTGAATGGAAATATAATAAATGCAAAAATTGGGTGTGCTTGAGATGACTAGGGGCTAGTGTAAGGACTTGAATTAACTTTAAAGTGTATAGGTTAGTTATATGCAAAGAATAGGGAAGATTTCTTGTATGGTCTTGCTTATATTCTTGCTTGCTTGAGTGATATTTAACAACCCTTTCCAAATGATCTTTGAATGGACTTTTATATGGATCTATTGGTCATGGATTAGATTAAACTAGATTAGGCTAACATAATAAACTAGAGGAATTAGGGGAAAAGGGTAATTTGGGCTCAAATTGTGATTAGATATGAACACTGGAAAGGGCACACCCTAGGATCCAGTACTATAGTGTAACTTTGGCACTTTGTCTTGAGTATATGGGACCTAGGAAAATGGATTAGTCATGAAGAGAAGGTCTTGGCTCAGTTGGGATGAAGTTAGGAAGGCTATGAATTACTATGAATCAATAAAAATAAGCTTGAGAGGGTTATGAAAGAAAGCAAGAGGGACCTAAGGATTGGGTGTCATTATCCATGCTCAAGTTTCCAAATTTTTTATTTTATGTAACTATAGTTCCCCCCCCCCCCCCCCACCACCACTTATTATAGTGATGTAGCAAAGCAAAATTCTAGGATAAAAGAAAATAAAAAGTGTACCTAAACTTACCTACAAAGGTGAAGCACATGAAACTGTGTGATGCTGAGTAATGTTGGATAGTGTATAGAGAATATGATGTACAAGTGTGAATCTTTTGTGATGTTGATTATGGTTGAGTAATAATGGATGTGTTAGATGATGTACCAAAAGTTATATTATGAATGGAGTTAAGTACTCAATTCTCTACAACGTGGCTCAAGAATACAAATATTATCCCTTTAGCTCTATCGTCACCTATTAACTAAATCTATATGATCCTATATGTCCTAATTGATGTTTGGACTATGTGTCCAATCCCTCTAAATAGGTAGCTTAAGAATACAAAGGTTGGACCTTTGGCTCTATAATTGCCTCATGAAGTGAAATTATGAATTTATACTATTATGAGTAAGTATATCATATGATATGGATTATGAAACCCATGAATGCTCTAAAATTTTGACAATGTGGCATATAAAGTTGAATGTGTATTGAAAACTAGGTCAATGTTTGCCAACTCAAAAATGATGGAGATTAGGCTTATATGAAAACCAATCCAAAACTAAAAATTTGGCTTATGTGGAAGCCACTTGAGAACTCAGGATCTCAAGAATGTGGAGGTTAGGCTTGTGTGAAAGCCACTCCAAAATGATGCTAACCACTTGTAGATGGAGTAAGGTATGTAACTGCTAAGAATGACTAGATAATGTTGAACTTAAAAAGAAAATAAGTAAAAGAGTTTTGCAATCAACCCCCAATCATTAGTGTCTGAAACATGGATTATGATCTAGAAATTATACCAACTACCATATCTAGAACTGGAAGTGAGAACTGATCATGCCATGTGTGGTGCTTGCTATATCTAGATTCTTTGATAAAATTGTAGTAAAAACTACTAATTCTAAACTAGTCAGATTGTGAAAAATTATATTTGAACCTACTTTTCTACATGCTTTTGGAAAATTTAGTTTTTCTTCTCTTTAGATAAGAACACCAAAATAAGACACCAATGTGTCCAATGCTATAGTGTAACCTCAGTGATATTATCTTGGAATAAAACTAATCACTATTTTGGATTCTTGATTATCTACTTGGTCTATTCTAAGTGATCTGATGACTAGTTGTTGTTTTGGTTGTTCTAAAACTAGAGTTTTTAATTTATAGGAGCTCCGATCTATATCAAAAAAACCCCTATTTGATTTCCCCTTTTTTGAGGGTAGGAATAGGTGCCTTGTAATGACTACCCTCAAAATAAGAAGCCTTGTAAGTGTGTTAAGCTAGAAATATACAAGATGTACTAATATTAATCAACAAGATATCTCTATATATAGCATGGTTTGAAATGAGATATTGTTAGATAAATAGGGGTATGCCTAGGTAGATATAATAATGTAATAGCATGTACAATGTACTAAAATTGAATTAAATTTGAAATGTTAGTTTTTAGTTTGTTAGTTATTAGTTAGAGGGATGGATCATGATGTCCATCATGGCATCTAAGAGGAAAGATAATGTATGATTTAGATCATGGCATTTCAAACAATCAAAAGAAATCAAGCAACAATTACATAATTTGAGAAGCAAGAAGCATACAAGGGCCAAGGGGCCAAGGAAACAAGGGACATGGGCACATGTTACTCAAACTAGAAATAAATCATACAAGGCATTTTCAAATGTCGCATACATATACAAGTGGAGAAAGCAAAGTTGGCACAAGGGCCATAGGCACATAGAAGAGTACAAGTAAAGGACATTGACAAATGTTATAAGGCACACACATGAATAGAATCAAAGGACATTGGAAAGTGTGCTAAGGCACATACATGAGATAGGCAGGAACTAGAAATGCAATCACATCAAGCTATGCTAAACAAGAATATATATTTTATAAAGACTAAAAATATATAATCACATCTAACTAATCAAATCAAGAGGGAAAGTATGCAAGACATGTTTAGTACAAGACTAGGTATATGCTAAAAAATACACAAGTGATAAATACTAATGATATGTTGATAAATTAATCTATGTAAGATAGTTGATAGTGTACATCAGTAACTTAGAGTGTAGAGTGTAGGAATGACATAATCTAGATGGTGTAGTCATGTAGAAGATGCCCCCAGTGGGTATGTATGTTGATGTGTGTATCAAATGTAGAAGTATGAATTCCCCCTTAGTGGGTAGAGTGAAGAAATGAAGTAGTTGGATTTCATTGCACACACTCAAATAAGATCAAGCGAAGCATGGTAATGTAGATAAATTGGCATAAAATAACATGGAACAACAAATGTAAGTCCTAGCATAGTAGTAGCAATGCAAAGCATGGATTATGCATACAATCATACTATTTTTTTTTCTTTTGACATATTTGAATGTTTTTGGATTTTTTGAAATGTTATATTATTTTTGTATTTTGGAAGTATTATATTATTTTTATATTTTGAAATTTTATGTTGTTTTTGAATTTTTGAATGTTTTGGAACTATGAATAATCAAGCAATAAAAACTATGTACAATAAAATTAGGAAAGGATGATACTAACTGATGAGTCTCATAGGAGACTCTCTATCATGGTGTCTTATATCAAACAAAATAATCATGCATGATTGTGAATAATGAGGTATTGGCTATGAATATGAATTTGAATATTTAAATTCATTGTTGGTATCTTGCAAATCATAATAACCAGTATTGTTCCACTCATCATTATCATCTTGATCTTGAACCAATAAAATGTTGGTGTTGACTTTTGTTATATCTAAATATTTTACTTTAATAAATTATGTCTTTGAATTATTTTCCTTAGGATGTTCAATGAATCCCAAATCTTGGTGATACACATTATCAGCTGCTGGAATAGGAGTAGTGATGCCTTTAGAATGCTTTCCCATCCCTTCACCTTGAAAATCAAACTATTATAGATATTTTTAACCAAAACCATACTGCTTTAATATTTGACCCTTAATATGGAGATGTAAATTTGTATCTTTTTCATGATTTACCTATGATTGTGGTATTGTTTCTTATTCTAGTTTTGGTTTTTGATCCCTTTGTTGTTTTGATTTATGCTTTGGTAACCACTTTTGTACTATTTTTTAATTTGACCCTTTGTGAATGTGTTCTCATGTCACTATGCATTGTTTGATGGATTTACCATGTATAGTGTCATGATTAGAAATTATCTATTGTACATGTTTTTTCAATGCCAAACATGAATCTATGTGATGCCCATGTATTCTATGATATGCACAATAATATCTAGATCTTCTGACTGGATGTAGAGGAGGTAGTTTGATCAACTTATATTTAATCATTTCACTTAGTACCTCACTTGAACTCTTATTTTCTATTTGAATGCTTTTTTAATCACTAGTTATAGAATTAATATGTTGTGATTTCTTGTTTTGATATGTAACATTTATTACAAATAATTAACTTGGTGAAGGTACATAGACATGATTGGCACTAAGGTGATTTTGAGGCTTTTGCATTATGATCTGATTTTCTAATGTTGTGATCTTTTCATGTAATAGCTGATTATATATTTTTCAATCCAAATTTAAATTGCTCATACTAGTGATTTGATCCCTTAGAGTCTCACAAGTGCGAACCTTAGTTGCTTTTTATTGAACATGTAAGCACATATGTTGAAGAGGTTTTGAAGAAGCTATAGGCTAAATGTATACATTTGGAATAATAGTATGGGATACCTCACATCTTAGAGGGGTGATAGCATGGACCTGGGTAGAGGGAAAGTAGCTATCACCATCTTGGGAGAGAGGAGGAGAAGGGACATATTTCATGGGCATAAGATATGGCATTGAAACTTGACATGTGATTATTAGATTATGCAATGGATCCTCTAGGTATAAACCAAGTATGTGGGATAAAATGCATGTAATTAGAGTTATTAGTTGTATAAAAATATGTTTATAAAGAGAATTCCACATGAGAGATAGCAAGCAAGGGATAGAAAGCATGAATTTGTGCATGAATGCATAGAAACTTTTGACATGAATCATAACACTAATAACATGTTTAGCATGATAAGCTTGAAAAATTTTACACATGAGAAATATAAAGTAAAGGGTAGAGATCATAAATTTTTACATAAAGACATATAAGCTTTTGATATGTAACAAAACATTTTGAATGCATTTAGCAAAATGGAGTTGGTAATTATTTCATATGAGCAAAAGAGAATATGAAAAAAATAATTTTGAAATTTTATGCATTTTTGGCAATGAATTTTTTAAAATCATCCCATATAATGAAACATAGGCATGAAATTCAAAGGATCAAGATTTATATTAACATATGATAGACTTCATCATTCATGTGCGTGATAGGGCCCATTATGGTTTCCTTGTTATTTACCAAAAAATTAAGAAAAATTTGTAAATAAGTGAGAATCATTTTTGAAATTTGATTATGGATGTAAGGTGATACCTCAAGAAAAAAATAGGTGCTAGTATGTGTATCTAGGGATTTCATAATAATATTTTTGCAAAATACTATAAATTTTTGAAATTGAATTTAAATTTTTGAGTTAAGTATGCAAATAAAAATTTATAAATTTATGGTAAAGTGTTTGATTTAAAGGGACCTAGTAGATGTAACTAGGATTTTGAGAAAAATATATATTTTTAAATTGCTATGAATTTTTGAAATTTGAAGTGAGTTTCTAATTTTAATATGTAATTAAAAATTCAAAAAATGATTAGAAAATTACTACAAGCTAATTGATGCAACTAGGGTTTCAAATAATATTATTTTTGAAATTACTATTAAATTTGAGAAATTGAATCAAATTTTTGATTTAGATATACAAGCAAAAAATTAGTAAATTATTAGATTAATATTGGAAAATTACAAGGACCTACTGTATGCAACTTTGGGTTGAAATAATATTATTTTAAAATTTACTACTAAATTTTGAAATTTGGGGTGAATTTATGATTAAAATATTCAGTAAAAATTCAAAAATTAATGGGAAAATTTAGATAGGAATTCACCCTAGGGTTTCTAGGATTTTTATGTGCAATTCAAAGTATGTTAGGGTCACCAAATGATTTATTATTTTTGTGGAAACTAGTTTTTTATTATTAAATAATAAAAATATTTGAGTTGGAGAAAATTAGAATATAAGATTCAAAATTAAAGATACTAATTTGTGAAATTTAATTATAATTTGACCTTTTCTAAAAATAATAGTGAGAGATAGAAAATTAAACTTATCATATTATATGCTGATATGATTGAGACAAGGTCTATAAATTTGTGTGCAAGCCTAGGACACTATCCTAAACAAGATTTTAAACTTCATTTTTTGATTGGATAGGAGCACTAAAACTAGACACCCTAGGCTCTGGTGCTATAGTCATTCCCCAACACTATTGTCCTAAGGATCTAATATTTATGGATTTTACTTGCTTGGTCAGTGTGAGCTTGTGTACAAAATTTTGGAGCCTCACTATTAAAATAAATCCATGTATATCTTATTTAATATGTTTATGTCTTCTATGAACTTTAATAGAAACTTTAGAAAATAAGTAAAAGGGGTTAGTGTGTGTAAGATGCACTATACGTGATTCACACCCCATGTGTGGGCATGCTACCTACATACCATACTCTAAGGAAAAGTCAAGTCATATGTATTTATCCCTTTAAGAGTACTTTATGCAATAGTTAATGAAAATGTAAGAAATGTAAAAACTAGGTGTGATGGAGTTCACTAGGGGTTGGTGTAAGGAATTGAATTGGCTTGAAAGTGTATATGTTAGTTGTATGTAGAAAATAAATAAGATTTATTAAGTGGTCTTTCTTTTATTCTTGCTTATTGGAGTGATATTTTTCAACCCTTTCCAAATGATATTTGAATGGCTTTTATATGGATCTATTGGTCATGGGTTAGATGAAACCAGATTAGGCCGATATAATGAATAGAAGTTATTAGGGAAAAATAGTAATTTGGGCACAAATTATAATTGGATAAGAGTGTTAGAAAGGGGACACCCTAGGATTTAGTTCTATATTCCAACTTTAGTGCTATTATCCTTAGTAGATAGGACCTAATGGGATGGATTAGTCATGAAGAGAGGGTCCTAGCTTAGTTGGTATCAAGTTTGGATGGATACAAATGACTAAGAATCAATGAAAACAAGCCTGAGAGGGTTATGAGAGTAATCAAGATGGACATAAATATTGGGTGTCATTAGCCATGATCAAGATGAAAATTTTTGCATTTTATATGACTACAAATAAGGACTTACTACTAACTAATCAACCTTGCTATTGAGTAGGTACTTATGAACCAAGACCCTATCATTGAACTAGTGGGACATTCTATACAAAAGGTAAAGGTTGCCTAATTGTTACTTGAGGAACATTAGAACCTATTTATTACATGAATCCTTGTTAGGAAGTTGATGCTTATTATATATTTGACATTTCTTGATGACTAATAATCATACAGTGTTGATTAGAAATCATTTGGTTTTGAATCAGTATATTGGTCTATGAAGAAAGAGGTATGTTCATTGATACTTGGCAACGTGGAATATTGATTCCCCCCTATTGAGTTGGAAATATATTCTACCTCTACTATTTTGGTATATTAGATTGTGCCTATTATTGTGGAATATTATTCATTATTTGTTGATTAAAATTTGTCACATTTTGTTGTGGGGGCATGGCATTGGTCGTTAGTTGATTACCTATCTTGTTAGTTGAGCACTTGAAAAAATAACTAGCTGAGGATTAGCACTAGTATTTGGTTGAGGCTGGGATGTAGAAACTCCTACTCCCTAATTTTAAGGACCAATCATGGTGTTATCTAAAGGCATACTTATTTATGTATTATTTGTCTATGTACTTACACCACTTTGGTATAAATTGGATATTTCTTGCACATTGTCCACTATGATTCACTTGATGTTATACATAGAAGTAAAATACACTTTTTTGATACTAATTTGAAACACTTTGACCTAAAAAACTTGAAATGGTTGAAAATTTGAAACAACTTGAAATCTATGAGAATAGGCCTATGAAACAAGTTTCAAAATAAATTGAGTAGCATGACAACACTATAATTCTCAAAAGGTGTCGTAAATACTTGATTTCAAGACACTAAGGTAAAATGGTTTCAACATGATTTTGGTAGCACAACACTACCCTTCTCAACTCAAATGATATATAGACATAAAGTCTGACAAATCTCTAAGGCATAAGTGTGTTATTATATGGACTTCAAGACACAAGGTGAAATAAGATAGATAGTATAAAATGTGGCCTAAGACTCAAAGCTTTACTGACATGTAAGATGACTTGAGTCTTACCAAATGATGATAATGATGTTGACTCTAAAAATGGCCCTCAGTTTAAATTGTGAATTGAAATCAAGTTAAAACAAGTCAAGTGTAAAGTGGCAAACCTAATGTAACACATAAACCTTTAAAACTTAGAAGAGTCCAATTTTGAATTTAAAATATCAATGAGGGACTTAAATGAAATGTTGAAAAAGGTCTAGACTTAAATAGGCAACATAACTATGCCAAATTAGAAGATATGACACAAAGTGTATGATGATGATTTTGAACAAGGAAAAATATGTTTTTCACTTGGGTAGCATAATGCCTCTTTGTTCAAACAAATTTGGGGACAATGTGTTTGGTTATGTCATTTTTTTAACACCAAGTTTTGAATGCACACAAAAACTAAGTAGTCTAAGAAAAGACACAATTGGCTAACTAATCATCTTAAATCTTAAACTAACAAGGTATGGCAAAGTGGTGTTAATTAAACTAATTAGTTTTCGATCATTTCTAGATAGATTAGATACACAAGACTTTTAGGTCAATGTGTAAGAGAATCAACATGTCAATTTGTTCAATGACACTTGGATTGTTGTAAAAATGTCTTTCCATTTTTACAACCACTATATATGTAACTTTCTCAATGTATTATTATGTCTAATGTGCTCATACATCCTAGGATTAGCCCTAATGATATGAGATGATTTAACATCTCAATCCATTAGTCCCAATGGGGTGATCCTAGTTTATATACCCCCTTGTGGAGAGGGCTTGAAGACAATGTTGGAAGATTAATTCCTAGGTCAAGGCTTCCCTAAATAACTCATGGGAGGTAATTAAGTCCCCCTCGCAATCCAAGATACAGGTCTTGGGAAGAGATTTAAAGGTTGTTTCTAGGTCACGCAAGCCATTCAAGGCTTAGGGAGAGCCTTGATAGCTTCACTTTTATGCCTTTGGACTAAGGTAATTTTTAATGAAGTTGACATTTTTGATCCCAAACTTTCCCTAAAGGGGACGGATGGGAGAGCATATATGCAAAACTCCCTATTTGCTCAAACAAATCTAATCTAAGCAAACAATGATAAAAAAATTGTAAAAACTTGAAGTGTGATTAATTTTAAATCACTAAATGAAATGTGTGGTGATATTATTTATCCCCTTGGCTTTAAGATGTAAAAAATTGTAAAATTACACCAAAAATACTATATGAAGCAATAGGCACCTAAGTTCATTTTAAGCCTAAAGTTTTAAGTGTTCAAGACTTAGCATGTTAGACTCATTTTAGGCACCAAATACCAAATGCATGAAAACTAGCATATTCATGTTGATCCAAATTTGAAGTGTGCATGATTTTAACAAAGACCTTTTTAAACCCCAAATTGAATTTTATGATTAGTTAAAAACACCCAAATTAATCTTCCAAACTAGCCATTCAACCTACAAAAAAAAAGATTAGGACTGCCTACTTTGAATCACTTTTATAAAAGAGACAAATAACATTTAAAAATGAGATGTCGAGATTCACATAGTCAATCCCACTATTCCATAATATGATTTTGCTATGTGGGGATACAAAAACACTTTTTTAGACAAAAAAATTGTTCAAGGTGATGATTTCTCTATATAGGGCTTGAAAAGTGTTATTCTAGACAAAAATGTTGTTTAGGGTGATGATTTTGATACATAGGGCTACAAAAATGTTTTTATACACAAATTTTTTGTTTAGGGTGATGATTTTTCTATGCAAGGCATTTTAAATAGAAATGTTGTTCAGGGTGATGATTTCACTATGTAGGACTAAAAAAAAATTATTTTGGGCTACAAAATCATTATTTGGGTCAATTCAAGTTAGGATGACAAAATTGAAATTTGGGTTCAATAATTTCATTATTCCATGTAATGAATTTGCTGTTTGAGGTAATGAAATTATTGTTTAAATAAAATCATAATTCGAGCTAACAAAAATGTTGTGCTAGCTAATGAAATCATTTTTCACAAAAAAACATGATTTAGCCTAACAAAAACACTTTTTAAGGTTATAAAATCATGATTGTGTTAGTAGCAAGATTATAACAGAGAATAAAACTATGATTCTTAGAAATAAAACCATGACTTCTAGAAAAAATAAATTTTTAGTTCAAATTTTTATGTTCTTTGCTTCCACACTCCAAGATTCTACATGATAATGGTTAGTAGTTTACTTGTAGGTGTTATTTGCCCAAATTCATGGTTCTAATTCTCACCAATCGTGCCATTATGTATACTAGGAATTTGACTCAAGATAGGATGGTAAGTATTGTGTTAGTTCCAAAATGAAAACAAAATGAAAGAAACAAACTAACTAGCATAACATCTCTAGGCTTAGTCACTAGGGGGAGCTTAGTGAGGAAAAACCATTTGAAAACACAACTAGAAATGGAAAGAAATTATAAATATGAACAAAAAACACCAAATTCTTACCAAATACTTTATTTCTTCAAAAGGCTCCTTTTTCACTTGCTCAGCTTGTGCTTCAAGAGATCTTCATCAATGGAGTGTGGTTACCTTCATCTCCTCTTGTCACCTTTGTCTTATGTCTTTGACTTCTGTGAAGCTTCTCTCATCAATTTAGAATTATAACACTATATGCATGAGGTTTTGTAATTATTTTTCCATTATAATTTTACACCAAGAAAATTTAAAAATCAATAGGTAAGGCTTCCTATTTATAGATATTACAAAATGTTCAAAATGAAATCGAATCATCCATCTCAAGATGAAGATGTGTGGCTAAGGATCCATTCAATTTTTAAGATCAAATTCAGTAAATATCCTAATAAATTTATGGGATAAATGCATTAAAGAGTCATGGAAGGTCTTAATGAGGCATGGGAGGGATTGATGAGATATTTTATGCATTTATGGCCTAGGGATGTCTTTCCAAGAAATGATGTCATTTGATAATATAGATATTTAAAATCAATTTCTAAAAAGAAATATTCAAAAATCTCCATGGAATAATTAATTAGGCTCATGATTCAAATTAATTATCCTTAAACATGATTAGTCAACTTTGGTGCAAATTTTGGTAATTGGTACACAAATTAGTCAAATTGATCATAATGTCATATTATTGGCTCAAAATTTGACTGGATTAGAATTATGATGTGATATTAGATGTGTTGGATATGTTATCTCACTTAGGATGTTTCCAACACAAAATAATAAAGGCATGTGTCTCATGAAATAAATTTTGTAAAAAAGAGAAATCTAGAGCACCCAATTATGAAAATGTCATTTTGACTCAAAATGATCTGATCAAAGTTAGCTATCTCATAAATTGCAATGCCTCATATAAAGACACACTAGTTAAAATGGCACTTGTATATAACAAATTCAACTCATTTAATGTGTTTTAGTGTTTTCAAGCCAAATTGTACATTTTGGTCTAAATTGGTCAAAATCTTTGTTAGAGGTTATTAGTGGTTGGTTTTAAGTGTCTACATATTTCATAAATATAAGGATAAACTATGAGAAATGTCTAAAATGACTTATTTAGATATTCTGCATCATCTTTTAGTAATGACTATATTTTAAGATAAAAATTCAATTTTTGTATCATAGTCTTAGTAAGCACATAATCTTTGTGTTAAGTTTAACATCCATGATTAAAGGTCTACTTTTACTCCTACTGAATTTGGTATTAAACTTGATACAAAATATGCATGTGAAAAAGATAACCTAATTTATATAGATAACTTGTTATTAATATGATTTATCTAACCATTAGTAGGCTAAATATTTCATATGTTTTTGGTGTTTTTTATAGTTTAATGTGCTTGTTCCTAGTTTTACACCTCATATGCTCAGCCTTGCACACTTGAAGAAAATGGAAAACAATGATGAAAAACCAACTAATATGTTGTTATAGCTAGGGAAGGGTTTGGCATAAATAATGGAAGAAACATGGAAAATGATTGAGAGGCATCGATAGAGGGTATAGGCAGCTCCCTACTGCTAGTTATACTTGAACCAAGGTGAGATGACCTAAGGGGTAGATTTCTCACATTGAGAGATTGGGAATTTTTGGCACAAAAAACAACAAATATGACTTGGGCATAACAAAACTATTCACTCCAACTAGGAATTGTTATCACAGAAAGTAAAAAAATTCTCTAGGTCATATACAAGATACTAAAGATAGATGGGTACATGAATAGAATCTTCATTCTATAAAATCTTTAACAATAAGGGTCAAATATAAAATTATACCACTATGCTTGAAAATAAAAAATATGTAAACGCATGTTAAATATGGAAGATTTATGCATCTGCAGGAAAATAATACTTGAAATATTCAAAGGGTGTATTATTTGTAGGGTAGGATAGTTAAATAATACTAAAAAGGTTTGGTGTGCTGGTGATTTTCAAATGATAAGGTTTATTTCAACATACATGACATCACCTATTGCAAATATGTAGGAAAACTAAAATTCAAGCCATGGAAACTACAAGGAAAAATTTGCATTCATTGGTGCTAATAGAATACATATGCTCAAACGAATCTTGAAACCCTAGAAGATACACTAAAACGATAATCTCAAATACTCTCTCATACTAAATTTATGAACCCAAGGAGCCTTAAAGAGGTATTCAACAAAATATTTCGAAATCTCTATGCAAAAAGGGTTTTATAACCTATATCTATGCCAAAGATGACAACTGTACATAAGCCCTAAGTTAGATATCTAATCAATATATCATATAAAACATCTCATTGTATTTCATTAATATGATTCAATAAAAAAAACAAGTATTTTCCATTAAATTTAATGAAAATATTACATACACCAATGTTTAAAAATGCTACCATGGGGACAAGCATGGTGGATTTACTCTATGTTAAACATGGGAGACATATAGAGATGCTCTCAGAGCTTTCTAATGGTTGTAAAAATTCAACCACCTTAGTGACAGACATAAAATACACACGCAACCATGATCCCAAAACTTAGAAAAGCCTACACTTAAAATAACAAAGACCAACAATAACCAAGTACCACAACATAGAAGACAAGCCTTATATTTATACATTTTTTACCCTTCTTTTCAAATCTAGGAATGAGGGTTACAATTTTCAAAAGCACAAAACACCCCTCCACATTCTACCAAGATGCTCCTGGCTATAATATTCCCTTTACCATTCCTAGAATCTTCATGTATTTTCAAGGAAAATGATTGTTATAATTTCCTTTACAAGGAATGATGGATATTTACAACAAACCCTATAAGTTCTTGGTTGTTGATGCCTTTTACCTGAGCTGAAGGAATAATATTCATGGTGGAGAAAAACAAACTTCTTTTTTTTATGTGTAACTATCACAATATGCCTTATACCACTTGTTTATATAGCTATAACCTCCTAGACAATTGTCTTTCCTCTTATGCATGCCATATAATAACCTGCTCTTGCAATGATGGCATGGGAATATTCTAGATCCATGGTTGTTTGAGAGATCTTCCTTGGACTGGCCTACCTTGATCTTTGAAACATAAAATTTCTGTCCCATGGAGGATCTTAGTCAAGTAAAGTGAACGAAAATACAATATCTTAGGTTATTTTCACCCTTTTGTTTTTTGTCTCCAATTTATTTTCTCCACTTTTGCTTTTTGCAAATTTGCCTTTTTACACTTTTCAATCTTCACATTTACTTTTTTGTAAATTTACCATTTTATGAGTACCTTAATATTTTTTAATGAATAAATTCATTATTTTCACTTTTTGAATTTTTGGGAAATCCTTGATCCTTTCATAAATTTGTATAGGTGTAATTGGCATAGTTGTAATTTTCACAGTTATAATTTTCACATGTGCAATTTGCATGGGTGCAATTTATTTAAGTGTAATCTACATAGGTGTAATTTTCACTTGTAGCTCCCCTTGTTTACTATCATTTATTGGTGTAAATGGGAGATCTAGGTTAAATTTGCACTTTTCACAAGTGAAAAATTACATTTCTCCTCAACATCTCCATGAAGCTCCTTGAGTTGATCTTTTTCACTCTTGCTTTGATTGGCATGAGTGGGAGAGTTGACCATAGTTTGCATGGTGCATTTTGGGAACATGAATTTTGCATGGTCCATTTTGGGAACTTGTATTTTTCATGGTGCATTTCCCACTAAGATTTACCTATAGAGTTTGGGGTCTCTTTTGCAATTTTCTAGGACTTACAAATTTTTGATTTTTTAAAATTTTCTCCATTTTCAGCTTTGTTTAGTGAGTACCTTGTATATGATATATATATATTTTTAAAATCCAAGACTTTTCCCTATGGCCATTACTCACTTTAATGTAATATTCATATAGTTTTCACAATCCAAAAAATCTATATTGCCTAAATTATGTATGTGGTCTTTCGTACATCCCCCTATGGCATCAAAATTTGAGAAATAGGAGTACAAAATTAAAATTTTTATGTATAAGAGTGTGCCTTTACGATTGTAATTGATATATATATTTATTGTAAGTAAACTTCAAGTGTATTATATACCCTATGCAAATGATCAATATTCTCATATTGCCAATGGTAAGCCCAAGGAGGAAGCTCTAGCCTTTTAGAATTTATATTATAACAAAATACTTCCTATAGGGGCCTACATGGATCAACTAGCCATTATTTTAGTTGTCCTCATATGCACAAAAAGTAATCCTAACATAGCAAAGGTAGTTGACCTTTTTAGCATCATCCATTCTTGGTACATTGTTTCTTAGACCTCTAACATCAACATTGGGTGGTGATTCTATTGGCCATTCAATGTTATCTTCTCCATATATATAGGTAGGCACAAATGTGTTATCAAAGTCTATAGATCAAAGAGTTGTGGTACTAGATATTTTGAATTAAAATCCAATCAATGGAGTTATAATGCTATAAAAATTGACTAATTTAGGTAAATATGTATGTCAAAACATAATTCCTTTCAAAACATCTTTTCCTCAAGTAGTTTCTATTCATGAACCTCTAATATAACATGTAAAAGTTAGGAGCATATAATTACTATATAAATCTTGAATAATATAGGTAGCCTCAATCTATTTGCATTTGAATTTTCTACTCCATACACAAATCACATTACCTTCAATGGCATTACCACCTAACCAACCATATAGGCAGACATCCCCATTTAACTAACTAGGTATAGAACTTTGTTTCTCTTAAATTTTCTTTCTCATTCACTCGTTCGTGAATTGTTATATGGGATATAAAATTGGTTCTACACATTTCACTTTGCACCTTATGTTGGTGCAAAATTTAGTTAACCTCCACTCTCTGCCAAACTTATTTTCTCTTCCCTTCTATAGAATGTGGACCTATAGGAACACAATGCACATTGCAACTTGTCTTGGTGCAAATTGCATGTAAGACTCCTTCTACCATCCTCACTTTATACTTCATGTGGTCTCTCTCTATTCATAGTGTAGTCAATGGTTGGAGTTCTACCATGTTATTTAATTTTATCCTATGTAGGATGCAAAACTATCACAATAATTTACAATTTAAAAATTGCATTTGGTAGGGTGCTTCTCTACCTCAATCTCCTTGTGGAATTTGAACCCCTAGTTATAATTGCATTTGGACATGCTATACTCTAGTGGTGATTTATGGTGCATTTTAAAATCTTCATTGGCTAAAGCTATATCCAACATTAGAAATCCTACCAACCACCATGCCTCCTTCCTTTCCTTGGAGCATTACTATATTATTATCTTCCATGTGGTAGATGTTTTTAATTTCATAGCTAAGTGTTTTAATCAGGTCCACATATTAATACATCTTCCACATAATATGTTACCTAATTTAATTTGAAACCCTAAAAAATGGTAGAAACATATGGTGTTGATATGAGCACCAACATTGGCTCTCACCCAGGGATGTACAATTATTTTGGTGAGCTTCCATGAGTTTTTATAGATAAATTATTGAATTCTTGACTCTGTGGCCCAATGGATTGGCACGTAGTGCCTCAAGATCAACAATGTCATTCATTCACTCAAAGTATTGCTTGAAAGATACATTAAAATGTTCATCCTTAGGGGAATAAAAAATAACCCCACCTTCATTGAATGACGTTCTCCAAACAACACCTTCATTATTAAACATAGAATCAAGAATAGTTGGTTACTCAATAACATGCATGATCCCAATGAAGTTACCCAATTCTACATTCATTTGTGGCACATCAGTTAGAGTACACTTTATATCTTCAATTACTTCATGATTAGGTAATTCATTTGCTTATGTCATATCATTATCACAAGTAAATTCATATGTTGTGACCTTCTTAACCGCACTCCAAATCTGATCAATAATAGTAATATTCATCATTTCTATGGAGGCAAAAAATTTAAATTAGTGGTCTTGATAATTGAACATATAAATATCATCATCATTAGACATAGACTCAATATTATCTACATATTCATCACTTAGTTCAATAATATCACATGGGGGATGTGGAAGGAAACACTTATCACTCCAACCAATGTCAAAATCACAATTTACTACATTTACCTTGGCATAAAATGGATAAGGTACTTATTTTATAGTCCCTCTATTCTGATTAATATCATCACATTAAAGCATATGAAACAACCCCTTCTCAACTCTAGCTAGCTTGTAAGACATATCTTTGGTAGCATAGGTCAAAGTCTTCACTATTTCCTTAAGGTTGGTTGTCTTAGAGGACTATTTTGTCCCCAAATTTACCAATTTACACCAACCTAGTTATTCATGGGCTCTCCCATAGACTTTATATTATTACCAATTTGGATGGCCATATTGAATGCCAACCATAGGTTTGTGGGAGCCTTGTCCCTCAAGAAGTATGTAGCCATCTTGTTAAAAGCATCATAGTATTTGATCAATCACTCTATATCACTAGGCCTAATGTTTTTAGGCAGTGACAACATAGATTTTTGAACCATGTATTAAAGTCTTGAACACACTTATTGGGTTTCTTCTTGATGTTTTAAAATTCAGCCCAAAGGAATCTTGATTAAATCCTATCACCATAATGAAATCTAAAAACATTCCTCATTTCTTCCCATGAATCAATGCATCCATCGGACATAGAATTAAACTAGTCATATACATCTTCTTTCAAAGTATAAAAAAACAAATTAATTCACACATCCTCATGCTCAACCTCATAATATTCAGTTATATTGTGAAAATCCCTCAATTTTTGATTACCAATCACTACATTATTCCTTGAAATTTTGAAAGGCATTTCCTTACTTCATTAGAATAACCTTCCATTTCATCAAAATTGATAGGCCTGAATGTGGGAATATAAAATGCAGGATGCTAATTCTCATCCAGGTACCTATGCCTCATGACTAGTTCAATGGGATGTTCAAGAAAAAATGGAAAAGGGACATGAGGTGGTGAATAAGGTGGACTTGTAGGACCATACTTAGGAGGTGATTGAACTGGTTGAGAGGGAGCTAGAAAATAGATAGTATTGTAATTTTTAAAATGACTAAAAGAGCTATGAAATTATTCAATGATGGGGAGTTTAATGGAAATATTAATATTATCAAAATATTGGATTTTTAAACATTGTTTATTAATTAAACTTTGCCCTTCAACAAGCCTCCAAACATGTCTCCCTCTTCTTTCATGAAAACTTAAGGGAGAGATAAGTTTCTTAGATGATCCACTTTTAAAGGATGATCTCAATCCTTCTATATTTTCAAACAATAAAGAACACTCAAAGCTGAAATGAAGATATTCAAAATAGGCACTGATCTTTCTTGAAACTAGATAATAAAGTTGGAGTCACCATTAAAATCAAAATTCTAGAATATAACAATTAACATACTATTGTGATACATGTTGGAAACATACTTTGATAAGTTTAATGATGATATATAAGGCAAAGACAATGAAACTTAAACAATAATTTTCAAAAGGGAAAAAAGCCTTCTAACATGCCATTTTAATAGTTCTTTGCAATGAACACAAGAGAAGTCAACTATCAAATATTTCAATTCCTATTACATCCCCAATAGAGTGTTACAACATTGATGACCAAGATAGTCCAAATGTAACAAATAATAATAGAAAACTTCAAAAAATGAAAATATTTACACCTTTCTATAAGATTCCCCAACAACGTTAGTGACAAGAATTATCCTGACAACTATGCCAGTTGAGTGGTGATGTTGACAAACCAAAGATAGTCAAAATAACATAAAGAGGTAGAGAGCTTTATAAATGATAACACTTCTAGATCTATACAAAATTCCCTGATAATATGGGTTACAAGAATTGATCCCATGTAATGGTGCCAGTTGAGTAGTGACATTGATGAACCAAAGATAGTCAAAATAACATAAAGAGGTAGATAACTTTAAAAATGACTAAAGTTCTAGCTCTCTACAAGAATCCTCAGCAACATAAGTGATAAGAATTGTCCTCAGCAATCACACTAGTTGAGTGTTGGTTCCCAATTGTACACTTCATATGCCTAGCCTTGCACACTTGAATAAAATTAAAAACATTAATGAAAAACCCACTAATATGTCATTATATCTAGGGAAGTGTTTAACATCAAGAATGGACCAAACATGGAAAATGACTGAGAGTCATCAACAGAGGGTATGCCTAGCTCCATGTAACTTTTTTCTCTATCTGAACCAAGGTGAGAAGACCTAAAGGATAGCTTGATCACATGGATAGATAATTCAATTTGACCTACATAGGGATATTTTGAATAAAGAATAATAAATATGACCAATGTATAACCAAAATCATTCACTCCACATGGGAAAGATTGTCACATGAAGTAAACAAATACTCTAGGTCATATACAAGATACTAATGATAGACGGGTATATGACTACAATACTCCTTCTATAGAATCTTCAACAATAGGGGTAAAATGGAAAATTGTAGCACTATGCTCAAAAAGAAAAAATATTTAGACAGATGTTAAGTATACAAGATTTATGCATCTATAGGTAAATAATACTTGAAATATGTAAATGGTGTATTATTTGTAGGTTGGAATAAGGTAAGATAGATAATAATAAAAAGAGGTGGTGTGTTGGTGTTTTTCAAATAACAAGGTTTGCTTCAACACAAATGACATCACCTATTGAAAAAAATTAAGAAAAATAAAATACAAGCCATGGAAATTACAAGGAAAAATTTGCATTTATTGGTGCCAATAGAATGGAAATGCCCAAATGATCCCTAAAAACCTAGAACATACACTAAAACTAGAATCTCAAATACTTTATCCTACTAAATTCATGAACCCAAGGTGCCCTAATGAGGTATCAAACAAAATATTTTCAAATATTTTTATAAAAAGTGGTTCATAACCTAAATCTATTCCTAAGATGACAACCATACATAGGCACAAAGCTACATACCTAATCAACATAGCATGTAAAACATCTCATTGCATTTCATTAACAATATACAATAAATAACCAAAATTATTTTCTATTAACTTGAAAGAAAATCTCACATACACCAATCTTTCAAAATGCTACCATGGGAACAAACATGGTAGATTTTCTTCATGTTGGATAGGGGAGGCATATAGAATTGCTCTCAAATCCTATTAATGGTTATATAGCTATAACCACCTTATTAAAAGAGGCAAAATACACACAAATCCATGGTCCCAAAACTTGGAAGAGCCTATACTTAGAAAACCAATCACCAACAACAACAAACCACCATAATATAGATGACAAGCCTTCCATTTATTTACTGTTGACCATTCTTTTCAAATCTGAGAATGAGGGTTGCAATTTTTAAAAGTAAAAAACAACCCTCCAAGTACTACCAAGATTCTCCTAGATGGAATATACCCTTTACCAATCCTAGAATATTCATGTATTTGCAAGGAAAATGACTGTTGCAACTGCATTTACAAAGAATGATGGAGATTTTGAGAAAACCCCTTGAGTTATTAGATGGATATGCCTTTTACATGATTTAGAAGAATAATATTCATGGTGGAGGCCAAAAACAATTCTTGTCTTTATGTGTAACTAACTAAAGATTCCCTAGACCACTTGCTTACACAGCTAGAACCTCCTAGACAACTACCTTTCCTCTTATGCACACCATAGAACAATTTGTATTTGCAATGATGTCATGGGAATATTTTGGATCCATGGGTACTTGAGAGATATTCCTTGGAGTGGCCCACCTTGATCTTGAAAACCTGTAATTTCTCTCCAATGAAGAAGATTGGACAAGCAAAGAAAATGAAAATATAATAACTTAGGTTATTTTCACCCTTTTAGTTTTTGGATCCACTTTTTTTCTCCACTTTTGCTTTTAGCACCTTTACTTTTTGTAAATTTACTTTTTTGCACTTTTCAATCTTCACATTTTCTTTTTTTGTTTCAAATTTTCCCTTTTATGACATCCTTCATTTTTTCAATGCTTAAATGCATTATTTTCACTTTTTGCATTTTGGGGAAATCCTAGCTCCTTTTCTAAATTTTCATAGGTACAATTTTCACATGTGTAATTCACACAGTTACAATTTGCATAGGTGTAATTTTCACAAGTGCAATTTGTAATTGTAGCTCCCCTTGTTGACTAGTGTTGACTAGTAGAAATGGGAGATCTAAGTGTGATTTTTACTTTTCACAAAGTGAAAAATTGTATTTCTCAACATCTTCCTAAAGCTCCTTGAGTTGACTTTTTTCATGCTTATTTTGAGTGGAAAGAGTGGGAGATTTGACCATAGTATGCATGGTGCATTTTGGGAACTTGCATTTCGCATGGTGCATTTTGGGAGCTTGTAATTTTCATAATGCATTTTGGAGACTTGCATTTTTCATGGTGCATATCCCACCAGGATATCCCTAGGGAGTTTGGGGTCTTTTTTACAATTGTCTTGAACTTGAAAATTTTTTATTTTTCAATTTTTTCCATTTCCAACCTGGTTCAGTGAGTGCCCTATATATGCTGGTTTAAAAACCAATCCTTTTCCCGATGGACTTTACACTCTTTCATGTAATAGTCCATCTTGTTTTCACACTGTATAAATCTACATTTCCCAAATTCGACATGTGGTCTTTTATACATTCCCATTTGGCATCAAAATTTGAGAATCAAGAGTGAAAAATTGAAACTTTGATGTAAAAGAGTGTTCCTTTAGGGTTATAGTTGATTTGTGTCCTAACTACAAGTAAACTTCAAGTGCATTATCTATCCTATGCAAAGGATCATTCGTCTCATCTTGCCAATGGTAAGCCCAAGGAGGAATCTCTATCCTTTTAAAATTTGTGGTATAACAAAAGACTACCTATAGGAGCCTACATGGATCCACCAACCATTATTTTAGTAGTCCTCATATGTGCAAACAATAATCCCAACATATAAAATGCAATTGACCTCATCAACATCATCCATTCTGAGCACATTATTTCTTGGCCCTCCAACATCGATATTCGGTGGTATTTATTTTATCCACTCAATGTTGGCTTCTCCATATATACATTTAGGCATAAATGTGTTATCCAAGTCTATAGATCAAATATTTGTGATGATAGATATTTTGAGTCAAGATATAGTCAATGGAGTTATAATGCTAAATAACTTGAATAATTTAGGTACATATGTATGTCAAAATAGAAGTCATTTCAATACATCTTTCCTCAAGTATCTTATGTTCATGAGCCTCTAGGAAACCACATAAAAATTAGGAGAAGACAATTACTATATAAATCCTAAACAATCCAAGTGGCCTCAGTCTATTTATGACACCATCAATGTGTATTTGAATCTCATACTCCACACATGAATCACAATGCCTTCTATGGCATTACCACCTGACCATCCATGTAGGCATGCATCCCCATTCAAATAAATAGGTATGTACCTTTGTTTCTCTTAATATTTCCTAGTCATTCACTTATTTTTTCCTTCTTCTAAGGGATTTAGAAGTGGGGGTACACATTGAAATTTTCACTTTATGTGGGTGGAAAATGCCTATCGACCTTCACTCTCTACCAAATTTATTTTTTATTCCCTTCCATATAATGTGAAACTATAGGAGCACATTGCACATTGTATCTTATGTTGGTGCAAATTTCATGTAAGACTCTGCCTTTCACCATCAAAGTGTAGTCAAATATTGGAGTTCTACCATGTTATTTCATTTTGTCCTATGTGGGATGTGTAACTATCTTACCAATTTACAATTTAAAAATTGAATTTGGTGTGGTGCTTCTCCACCTCAATCTCCCCATATTATTTAATCACTATTTGCAATTGCATTTGGACACCCTATATTCAGATAGAGCTTTGTGGTACATTTTACAATCTTCATTGGTCAACCCTATAGTTAGCATTAGAAACCCTACCAACCACCACTTATCCTTCCTTTCCTTGGAACATTTTATTTATTCTTATCTTAAAGATGGTCATATTGAAGTTAGTCCCCATACATAGTCAATTTATATGATGTTAAATATCTAGACCTAGTAGAGATAAAAACATTCATTGGAGTTCATAATTTTAGATCCAATGGTTCACATAGAGTCAAATCGGTCAAAGTGACAACTATTTAGTAAAGATAAAGATCAAGCATCTTACAAAAAATCGATGGAGCATGTGTGTTCCAAGATGTCAAGAATTAGTGAGATGGTAAGAAGTAGACATTAGTTAATGAATAATCAAAAGTAAAAGATAAGGATCCAATGGAGAGTGGGTGTTATTATAATTTATTAAATGGTGAGGATTTATAGTGAAAGACCTAGTTGATCTATAGAGATTGACGGTGTGTATTGAGTCAACATTGTAAGGGTGCATGAGATGAGGTTAAAGTGATTGAGGTTTAACATTAGAGAATTGGTACTTATGTGTTAAATATCAAACAAAATTGATGGTGTGTATTTTTTATCTGAGAAGTGAGGACATGAGATGTGAGCATAGTGTTTTAAGTTTAATTGTGATCATTGATATTTAAATATTTGAATTTGTAAAGGAAAAGACTAGTGTATGGTTTTTGGGTCATAACTTTTGATTTGGGCAGAATTTGATAGTGTATTAAAAATAAAATATGTAGAGTAATCTAGGGAGCATCAGGAAATATGGATTTAAATATTTTTAAGTGTGTTTAGAAAAATATATTGAACTCCAAAGTTGATTGTGTGTTGATGCATATAAGTGACCTGAGAAAATTATTTGAGCTTATTTTGATATTGTTTCAATATATCTTGATGAATTGGATATTAGGGAGTGTTGTAGACTCTATGAGTATGATATTTGTGCATTATTAAGGTTTCACCATTCATATGTAATATGGACAATGGTTTAAAATGTGGCTATGTGTTCACTTATAATGAGTGTGTGTACCAAAAATTATTTAAGAATTTTTGTGCTTAAGCAGAAGGGTAATATGATGCATATTGACACTTTAAGAGGATATATAGATCATGTGTCATGGGTTCATGAGTTTTAAAAGTGTTCCTATGTTCTTGGTGTGCTTATAGATGCGTCAAAGAGTTGAATGGGTCTCTATAACACCTAAAAGTGACTTAGGCCTATTTGAAAGTGGATTGTGCTTATGTGTAACGAATGTGAGATGTCTCAAGGGTGAAGGAATGTTTTGTGGCTGAAGAGGAAATATTTTGATCTTGTTAATTCATTATATATATATATATATATATATATATATATATAGTGAAAAAATGTGTTATTTTATAGACTTGTATGTGAAAGAGACTATTGCAAGTTGCATGTGAGAGTTGCATAGTGAAGGATAGGTCGTGTGCTTATTGGTTGAGTTAATGAGAAGAATAGTTTTTTGAATATGTGTATGACCTGTAGGTAATTTTACTAATTTTATAATAGTTATATTTTAATTTGAGGATATACAAAGAGGTCAGAGTGTGCATATAAGGATATATTAAGTGAAGAAGAAAAGAGATTGTGACATGCCTATGTGAGAGGCTTATTTGAGATAAACAGTGTTTGTGAAGATTTTAGAAAATAGAGATATATAATTAGATTTTTAAGACACCATTTCTAAGGTAGAGGTGTTTAGTGGATGGTTTAAAGGACTTGGTCTCCCTTAGGGGTAGTTGCTCCTTGTAAAATAAGTATTTCACTAAATACTTTTGGTTATGAGGATATGATCAAGGTTTTATGATCTAGAGGAGTTGATTAGTATCTTATTTGTAATTTATTATAGGATGATTGTCCATTTTTGTTCTAGGCTTGAGAGTTAGTTTTATTCCCCATGAGGGTTTCCCACATGAACTATGTGTTATGTGTTTGATCTTATGTATGCATTGAATAAATGAGCTCTCTTATTAATGTTGTTTTATCAAGTTGATATATGCTAATTGGTTAATAGTTTAAAGGACCATTATTGAAATTGTAATATCTAGGCTAACTAATTCACCCACCCTCTTACTCGTTATACCTATAACAATTGGTCTTAGATCAAGTCCTTTTGTAAAGGCTTAACAACTTGAAGGTGATCTAAGGTACAATATGAGTAGTCATCAATGTGGTTTCTCTAATAAGCAAGAAATGATGTTAAATGGATCCAATTATACATTTTGGAATGCTAGGATGAGGACATACATTATGTTCCTAGGATTTTTTGTATGGAAATCTATTGTGGATGGTTATGTTGCTTTTACTATTTCTCTATCTAGTGTTGTAGGGAAAAAATTGTTTGAGAAAAATTCCAAGGCAATGAATTCCATCACCTATGGTCTTATAAAAACTAATTTTTTCAAGGTAATCCATTGTAATTTTACTAAAGAGAAATGGGAAAAAATGAAAATCATTTATGAAATATTCAAGGGTTAAGCTTGCTAAGTTGTAGACTCACATAAGGCAATTTGAAATTCTTAAGATGAATGAAGATGATACTATGGCATCCTTTTTACAGAGAGTTGATGTGATTGTGAACATCACCAGATGTGTTACAGACAACCTTTAAGAGGTTATTGCTTTTCAAAACGATTAAGGTCTCTATCCCCTATGTTTGATATGAAAGTATATGTTATAGAAGAAAGTCATGATATTACTTAGTTGAAGATGGATCAATTACATTAAACCCTTAAAACCTATGAGATGAGGAAGAATGATGATAAACCACCAAATAAGGAATTAACTTTCAAGATTGAAATGAAGACAAAGAAGAAGTTCCAAGGTAATAATCTATAGGAAGATGGCATTCCTGATATAGATGAGGATGAACTATCTGCTTTAATTTTAATAAAATTGAGAATAGGTTCTGGCAAGTATAAAGGTAAACTACCTCTCAAGTGTTTCAACTATAATGAAATAAGACATTTTTAACCTAAGGCAAGTTGAGTTTTCTTTAAGAGATATTGAGTGCTAAATTTACTATGAACTAGGAAACATTGGAAGATTTTATCCAAATCTGGTAAGATAGAATGAGATTTTTGCAAATGGTATGATGTGCTTTAACTATCAAAAGAGAGGTCATATTGCTAGATTCTGCAAGGAGAAGCCTACAAGTCAAACTAGGCTCAATTAGGCTCCTAGAGTGAAATTAAGAAGGCAAGTAAACTCATCGAGACCAAAGGTGGTAAGTAGGAATTATGATGAGTCTACAAGTCTAAGTAATCTATTTTCTATGGTCGAGAATGCTACAAGTGTTGAAGGGTGCCAAACAATGTCATTGTCTGCTCATTTTGAGAATGAAGAGACAAACCTCAAAAAGAAGACCAAGCTATTGGTTGAGGCTAATCTTGAGATGTGTATGGATCCAAGTGAACATCCAACTATTGTTGAGCAAGCTTCATGCAAAGAACATCATTTATTTGTACCTAGTGATGAGTTTCTAAGCTATAAGGTTGAATCTTTAAATAAAAAGGTTTGTCAATATTCCATATTTTCTCCATGTGTTATCAATTATATAATAAAAGAAAAGGAGAATATTGTAGTAGAGGAGCAATTTTTTTCTCTTAATCCTCAGAATAAGAATAAGGACAATCTAGCCTATAGCTACAAGATTATTCTAATGGTTAGTGAGGAGATGTGGGCCACTCCTAGCTTCACTTTATTTTATAACATTGTGGTGTAAAGGATGTGTCTATTTATGCTTCTTAAGAAACTCCTTTTACTAAAGAAGAAAGTGTTATTATGGTGTTCTTGAGAGGGTCCTAGAAGACTAGAGTTTAGTATTCTTAGTTGGAACATGTATATCTAGATGAAAAATATGTTGAGGTAATTTCATTATGTTGATAACTATATATGAAATTAGTCTATAGGGTCATATTGAAGTTTATTATATGGCAAAGGTGGTTTTGTGATCTGAAGGTATGTTAAAGTCAATTTGGAGATTTTTGTCAGCTCTCAGGTTTCCTAGTTTGTGCTTAAGAACTTGTAGGTCCTAAAATGGGTTATAGGAAGTGAAGGTTAATAATGGTGTGGAATCCCAAATATTGGTACATAAGTGTGTAGTGGTTATGTCGAGGTGTACGAGAAGTTTTAGAAGTGGGCATTAACTAAAAGGTGTTGTGTTGACCTTGTTTATTTTGAGATTCTAGGGTATTGGAATCTACTAGAAAAGTGGTCTGCCTTATGAGTTTAGGTATAAATATTCTTAATATGTTGAATGTGTAACATGGGTTTTCAAATCAGCTTCATAGAGATTTGAAGGTTTGTGGTTCTCAAGTTATTCAAGTTTTTGTCAAGTTGGATACCTAATTAGGTAGTTGGTTAATAAAGGAAGTATGTTTCATAAGATAATCTAGTTATTTAAAATTGGTGTGATCAATGGGGTATATGAGATTTCTCTATATATGAAGTTTCATGTTTAAAGTATGTGTCTACTTAATGTTGTGATCTCTTCAAGTTCTAGGTAGGAATACAAGGAGACTAAAAAGGCCTAGTTATAAGAAGAATGTTTTTTGTTTAAATTTTACAAAAGAAAAAGGAATAATTATTTCAAGGTATTTTCTTAGGTTGGTTAAATTCATGTTTCCTATTTTGTATAATGCAAATGTAGTGTTTTTGGTCATATAAGTGTCTTGATAAAGAAGGTTAAATACTACATGGTGGTTTTTAATGGTGTGGAGCGATCTAAAGATGATCAAAAGTTAAAATGGCTCAAAAGTCTTAGGAGGAGTCCCTCTCAGATGTATATTGGTAATTTCCATCAAATTTTAGTGTTTTTTGTGTTCTTTCTTCATTGTTTATAGATCTTGGCTGAAGAGAGTGTTGGCATGGAGGCAGAGGAAGTTTGTTAAGGTAAGAAGAGGTAGGATCAATGTAAGTAGGAGTTTTATCATATTTATAATGTGTTCCTCTCCTATTTGATCATTTTTTTAGGTCCTCAGGATTAGTTGGTGCCCACTTTGTCATTGTGTCAAAGGGGGAAAAAAATTTATTGTGAGAGTGTTTGAAGAGAGAGAAGGTGAAGCTAACTGATATTTGTTGCCACCAATGACAAGGAGGGGGATTTTTGGAATGTTTTCAGTGATTCCATGTTGATGTCATGGAGTTTTCCTTGTGAATGGATTAAGTTATTTGATAGCTTAAGTTACAATGACAAAGTGTGTAAAGTGCTTGTCCTAGTGTGCTTGAAGTTGGCTTGGTTTATCTTTAGTTTTAACATGGTTAGAGTTGCTCAAGGATGATAATAGAGTATTCATGATGTGAAATATCTCCCTAAGATGTTTTATATGATTTTAGTAAATTTTTCATAAGTTTAATTCATCTATTTATCCATAGATTTCATCTAGACACTTTGGGTCTAGTGGCAGAAAATATGAGTAGGTAGTTTGTTGACATCACCATTGCCATGTGTCGATGAGTTAAGGGGGTTGGTCATATCATTGTGATAAAATTAGTCCATAGTTGATATTTTATAACTCTTAGGTCATGTGTCTAATCACATTCAGAGATATGCAAGTTCAAATTTGGGCTCCTAGGAATTTTGACAATGTTTTCCCATACTTAACCAAATTTACAAAATGGCAAGAAGAGTCATGTAAACCTTTTTATGGTAGAATATATCACATGTGTAGACTTTTGAGGATAATGTGATCATATTGATTTGTTTAAATTTAAGCCTAGTTTATTTTTTATAAGTTTTATATCATCCACCAAAGCACAACAAAAGTTATGTAAGAGCAAAGTTAGCCTCCCAGACAAGTTCTAAGCAAGTTAGCTCTGTGAAAGGAGATTTTGAGAATAAATTTTAATGGAAATATATCTCACATGTGTGAGGGTTATAGGATAAATTTTTTAAATGGATCTATTCTCATATGTAAGGAGATCATGTGGTCCAAATTGGAGATCATGCATCTAATAATAGAAGAAGTTATTAAGGTTCAAAGTAGGCTTTCTAGGCATATTGTAGTTGGTCCCCATAATTATTCAATTTGCATGATGTTAAAGATATGGACCTAGTGGAGATGTAAAATTTAATGGGAATTCATAATTCTAGATCCAATGGTGTGCATAGATTTAAATGGGTCAATGTGAAATTTGTTTAGCAAAGATAAAGATTGAGTATCTTATAGAAGATCAACAGAGCATGTGTGTTCCAAGATGTTAGGAAGCAATCGGATGAAAAGAAGTTCACATTGGTTAAAAACTAATAAAAGGTAAAGGGTAAGGATAAAATGTTGAGTGTGTCTTCATATATATTGATTAAATTGTTAACAATGATAGTTAAAGACCTATTTGATTCGTAGAGATCAATGGTGCATATTGAGTCAACAATATAAGGGTGCACGAAATGAGGTCAAAGTGACTGAGGATTAACATTTTATCATTGGTACCTATGTGTTAAAAATTAAATAATATATAATTTTCATATTTTATCTAACCATTGAGGACATGAGATGTGAGTATAGTGTTCAAAGTTTAACTATGATCTTTGACATTTAAATATTTGAATTTGCAAAGGAAAAGACTAGTGTCTAGTTTTTGGGCCATAAATTTCAATCTGAGAAGAATTTTATACTATAATAAAAAGAAAATATGTAGATCAATCCAAGGAAAATTTAGGAATATGGATTCAAAGATATGAAAGTGTGTACAAATAAATAGTTTCATCTCCAAAGTTGGCTGTATGTTTGTTCATGGACTATAAGTGACCTAAGAAGATTGTTCAAGCTTGTTTTGATATTATTTCAATATATCTTGATGAATTGGATATTGGGGATTATTTTAGATTCTATGAGGATGATCTATGTGCATTATAAAAATTTGACCATTTGTATGTAGTATGAACAATGGTTTATAATGTGGTTGTGTGTTCACTCATAATGACTATGTACATTGAATATTGTTTAAGTATTTTTATGATTAAGCAAAAGGGTTATGAGATGGATATAGAAACTTATGGAGGACCTATAGATCATGTGTCATGGGTTCATGATTTTTAAAAGTGTTCCTATGTTCTTAGTGTGCTCGTAAATGTGTCAAAGAGTTGAATGGGTCTCTATAGGACCTAAAAGTGACTTAGACTTATTTAAAAGTGGATTTTACTTAAGTGTAACCCATGCGAGATTCATTAAGGGTGAAGGAATATTTTTTGGATGATAAAGAAATATTGTGATCTTGTTAATTCATTATTTCTCTATATATAGTGAAACCAAATGTGTTGGTTTCTAGACTTGTATGTGAGAGAAACTAATGCAAGGTGAATGTGATAGTTGTGGAGCAAAGGATAGGTAGTGTGCCTATTGGTTGAGTTAATGAGTAGAATAGTTTTTTGTCTATGTGTATGAACTGTAGGTCATGTTCCTAATTTTAGAATAGTGCTCTTGTAATTTGAGGATATGTGAAGAGATCTAAGTGTGCATATGAGGAAAGATTGAGTGAAAAATGAAATATATAATTGCATGCTTATGTGAAAGTCCTATTTGAGATCAAGAGTACTTGTGTAGAGGTTAGAAAATATATATCCAGCATCAGGTGTTGAAGACACCATTTATAAGGTGGTGGTTTTCAAATGAGTGTCTAAAGGATTTAGTCTTCCTTAGGGATAGTTATTCCTTTTGAAGTAGGTGTTTCACTAAATACATTTGATCAGGAAGATATGATCAAGGTTTGATAGTCTAAAGGAGCTGATCACTCTATTGTTTGTAATATCTTATAGGTTGGTAGTCGATTTTTGCTAGAGGATTGAGAGTGGGATTTATTCCCCATGAGGTTTTCCCACTTGAATTATATGTTATGTATTTGATCTTGTCTATACATTGAATAAATGAGCTCTCTTGTTAATCTTGTTTGATAAAGTTAATATATGTTGATTGGTTAATAGTTTAAAGGACTTAAATTAAAATTGTAGTATTTGGGCTCACTGATTCACCCTCCTCTTAGTGATTTTACCTCTAATATTTATCACTTAGAAAAGTAAAAAGCAACCTACTATCTATATCTCTTTTACAAAAACACAATACATAAGTGTTATGGAAGCTTCCAAAGAATCCATGTGGATGTGAATTTTTTTAGGAGAAGTTCATTTGGATGTTTGTAAAATTAAAATCCTTCATTTTGATAACCAATGTTATATAGCTCTGATAAAAAATTCTATACAAAACCAATGAAGCAGACATATTGAAGTTCATTTATATTATATCTAAGATAAAGTCTTGAATGGTGATATATATCAAGAGTTATATCCTAAATATGAATAAGTGGTAGATATATTCAAAAAAATACTTAGTACTACCAAGTTATATCAATTTCATATAATATTGGGTCTCTAAGCGTTTCCATTGAGGGGGAGTGTTCTTGGTAATGTAATTTCCTAATGGCCATGTATTCCTTCATCTTGTCGATACTTATTCTCAATTATAAAGAATTGTAAAATTCATGTGAAATTTATGTAAACTTCATGTGGAAGTTTTATTTTTACACCCCAATACACTAAAATCATACTTTGTAATTGAGGCCCTTATGTTACAAAAGGTTCCAAATGTGCTTAGTTATTATTCATGAGAAACTGTGAGATGTAGTCTCAAGATAATGCTACACTAAACCTACTTTCAAGTAGTTTATGGATTATAATTCCTTTTGTGTCAAAAATTGATGTTTGGCATGGTGAATATTTTTAAATACTTCATTTGTATACATAGTATAATTCCCTTTTTAATGTGAATATGACATTTATTATAACTTAGCATTGGGCAGGGGATGTTAGAGTATTTTATCCTAAGTGGGATTATTATCCCTTAGCCTTGATAAAATTATTAAATAATAAAAACATGTCATTTATTAACATGAGTCAAAAACCTCGTGAAAATAAATAATAAATTTATAATTATTTAATGAATTACCAAACTCTAAATTTAATAATTTTATTAGGATAGATGGAATCATTATTTTAAAAAGGTCACCTCCCTTTATATTTCACTATAAATAAAGTTTTAACCTAATTTTAAAATAATTCAAATATGAAATTACTTTCTCATATTTTACCTATGTGTTTTGTGAATCACTATGTGAAGAAGTGAGAAGTGTGTATTGGGGTGATTTGGTTTCTCATATTATTGAATATTACATTGGTGGGTTTTGTTAACTCTTTGAGGTTTTCCCATGGTAATTATAGTGTCATATGTTTATGTGTTCATTATACGCCTTAATTATCAATTATATTCTATATTTTATATATCCATAATGCATTACTCTAGTTAATTTGATAGAAAAGGGACATCAATTATATTTAGCTAACAAAGCACCTATGAACAGGAAAAATATGCCATATGGAAATAAAATACAAATAAATTGACTTTACAAATTCAAAATTTAGATAATAAAAATAGATAAGGAATGGAGTGAAAGCCATTATTTTCATTAATTTATAAAAAAATATGACTTCATGTATTTAATTCTCAAATATAACAACTTTAAATCAGTGTAGTTCAATTTTAAATGTTTGATGTGATCCAATTGCCTCCCAGTTACCAACGTTATGAACTAATAATTAAATTTATATTGTAATGAGGATATTCCATACTTTTTAGCTCATTGATGAATTCATACCTAAATTTCAATGGCCTCATCATAACACATTCCTCCTCCTTCTTCATATTAAATTATTGGGACAAAAAAATATATAGATACATTATTTAATTTAGTGGTTATCAATCATGGTTCCAAACACCATTCAATAATTTTAGAGGAATTTGATGTTGTGGATCCATATAAGGTGGAAGACCAACTTTTTATTTTCACATAATGGTATAGAGATGACTTGCAAGCAATAAAGGTAGTTTAACTACACAATGTTACATCTGAGTCATAAGTAATGACATATATTGACTTAGTATATGATATATTCAAAATGGGAAAATTTATGGAAAAATAATGCATTTATAACTTAACCATACTATGGTAGCTTACATAAGTGGAAATGTGTTGGAAAGGTATTATAGGCTCACTTTAATACAAATGCTATATGGGAAAGGAATGGTTAACTCATGGCTAGTTAAAAATAATATCCCATGAAAATTTCAATAACAGGATAACAACCCAAAAAACTTTATGATTCAAGGCCCCATTTCTTATGTTCCCATAGTTGGCTTCAGACTAAGGGTAAATATTTTTATGTCCGTATCAAGTAGAATACATAAGGTCCCAATCATTTACCATGCTAATGAGGTATGGTTTATGTGAATAGATATATTTATAATTTATAAAAAAATCATATCCTTTGAGGAGATAATAAACATCATTTTTATTTATTGAAACACTAATCCAAGGAGTTTACTAGATGCTGACTTCTAAATTATTTCTTATCCAATAGATGTTGTAACTTCAATAATAAATTTAGCCTATGAAAAACCCTAACAACCATCTATGGAGTATCTAAATTATATGATTTTTGATGAGTTAAACATCCTCCATGTTCTCCAATTTAGGAAGCAATTACAAATTCTAAAGGACAGATTTTATATATAGTATGGTGTACTAAAGTATCTATGGGAATAACATGCCTATATTATGAAATCCCATAAAGAGAACTATTTGGAGAATGGGTGATTGATTTTTATATCTTGATTGTATTATAATCATGATAAAAGGAATGAAGGAACACCCTGTATATTTGCTACAAATTATTTTGAACAAACTAACTAGGCAATAAATTACTACTCAATTCGCTGACAATGTTGATGTTCAATTATTGAATTCTAATTAATCAATTTTACATTAAACCCTCTCAACATTGGTAAAATGCATTTAAAAGGTGATAACACTTTTAGTCTATGGGGAAAATTAGGGTACATTATTGATTGAAATGAGAACCATTTAGACATTACAATCCTAGGATGAATGTCAGGGAACATGAATAAATCTAAGAAGTTAAGAATAAACTATGGGTACTAGTATTATAGTCATGATATTATATTAATGAATGTTAAAGATGATACTAAAGTTGCTATGATTATGCACAAAGTAAACATGTCAATGATGATATCCCCATGTACCCAATATGATCCTAAAATTATTAAGGAAGATGTAAAGAGTATTCAAGGAGAATATATAAACCTATTCATAGGCCCCCTCCTCAGAAGAAAGAAAACATGCTATAATAATTTGGCCCATCTATGGAAGAAAATGTTGAGGATAGAGATGAGGTTGTATAAGGTATCCCTACACATTTAATGGCTACTAACTCTACTCAACATATAGCTAGTGTACATGGATTTCTAAATACTAGTGGAGTATCTATGTTAAATATACCTCTATTAAACATGGAGAAGAAAATAAGTCTTCATGATTTATTTTCTCAATGTCATATTATTTCTCTTCCTAGGAAACCATATTGATCTGCCATTATTCCCCTAGTGTTCACTATCACTTCCACTTCCTTACCATATTCTACTAATGTAACCCCTTCATATCCCACTCCACTTACTCTAAGGAAATATCCTATTACTAATAATCTACTAATTACTTATAAGATAAATCCCAAAACTCCTCTAGTATCACCTAAGAAGGTCAAATATAGGATAAACCTATAAAAGGTTCAAGGAAAGAAAAGCATACAAGAAGCGGCCGATGGATATCCCATTAAATTATATTATAATGAAGAGAATGATAAGATATGGAAAAGTAAATAAAAATGGGCATCCAGAATAAACACTAAAGAGACAATCTTTCAAATAAATTTTAGATGAAGATGAAGAAGATGAGTGTTTTAATGAAGATGAGACTCAATCTACAGGGACTGAGGATTATGGGAATCCAACAAAGTTAATCAATGAAAATTTATCTCAATAGACACTAAGTTTTTATTGAATAAAAAAGGATACTTGGAAGGTTTGATATATTAAAAATTACAAGCATGAGTATATGGTCCATCACTAACCACACCCACATACTCTCCATCTCAATTTGCCATGGTGACATCTATAATAACTACCACCCAAAGAATAAGTAAACCATTTCCCCATTATTTGATAATTTTTTAATGGCTAATACTATAATTGATGTAACATGAGATACTCATTTTTTGTATTATTTAATCCTAGTAAATGATACCCATCCAGACAAAATGCAAATTTGTCCAACCATAGTCTAGTTTTCTATGATTTGGGATTGTCCCCCTAACCAACATACTCAAAGTCCTAATAAAAATATTACCATTATTTCTTGTTACACATCAATTACCAATTACATTAAATATTTTTTTAGCACCATAGTACCATACTCACTATTTAGTGGAGTCGGTCCCTTGTCCCATTATACATCAAAGAAAGTATAATTTTAAAGTATGGCATCTATCTCAATGATATCTATAGATTCCACACCTCCTAGGTTATCTACACATTACCCAAACTTCCCTGACATATTCACATACAATTTTATCATAAACGGTAGATGAGAAGACCAAGTATATCATTGATACCAAAACACAATAAAATAACTATATGGAGAAAGGTTGTGCCTCCTTTCCTAGAAGTAGGGACACCTTTCACTAAAACAATGTGTCCTTTAGGGAAATGTCCCTCTTAAACTCATATAGCCACAAATTAAACTAATCATCAAGTTGTATTGAATTTCCCCTGATGGATTTAATAACTACAATAATAGGATGTAGGTGGACAAGATCTAGTGATTTTTGACAAACCAATGGTAAAATTTAATTTTGATATAAAAACAAACACCTTAAATAATGTAACAAGAAAAACTATGATTTAAAAAATACAACATTTCAAATTATAAAGTATAGAAGATATATTTTCTTTGAAAAAAGGATAAAAACAAACCCTTCTAACTTAGATCAACATAAGTGAGATACCTATAGTTTTGTAGTTACTACTAGGGCTATGATAAATCATATGTTCAAGACATATTATCATTATAAACAAATTCACAAGAGAGGAGAAATATTCAATCTAAAATATATAGTACAAATGGTGTATGTAAAAATAGGTATGATATTATTCAGTTAATAAGGCCTTCAAAAGTTAAATCTTAACCTAAGTTGGTGGATATACTATAATTTTATAATAAAATGAAGGTTATGGATAGTACACTCCACTTCATGAGCTAGGTGATGTTAAATAAGTAATATTCCCATTTGAACATAATAATAGCACAAAAGGATGCATAGGCCCAAAATTATGTGCCTACTAAGAGGGATAGCTTGCTTGACTAACATCGAGAGAAGTGAACTTTAGTGCAACATTATACAAGTTAATATAGAGATGTAGTCTCCATTTTTAAGGACATGATTTTAACTAATGTGAGCACTCATCTTAGGAAGTTAGTTCCTAATACCATTTTTTATAAGCTCCTCTGAGCTATGATGGATACATTTCAAGAAAAAGTTGAGGGAATAGTTTAAATAACTAAAAAAAAGATCATTAAATTGGTGAGTTTTTCTAGAGATATGATCATGGGGATAGAGAAACTCTGTGTGGAGGTTATAGCTTCATTGACCATGCACTAGCAGTCGATGGACAAGATTCAACATTATTTTAAAATTTCTTTGTTTGATTTAAAAAATATTATATTGACTTATGGGCTAGTAACACCTTATATTCACAAATAGAGGCTTCAAAACATTAAAATTTGATTGTGGGAACACAACTAGAACATATTAAGGGTACTCAATGTCATTCCCTAAATTATATATTAGGAAAAATTAGATGGGTCATTATTTTGTGCCACATCACACATTTATTTTTGTAACTACATTGGTGGAAAATTTTATCACAATTCTAGTTGGCATGTTATAATAGTAGTGCCCAACATAGTTGTAACACTAGTTATGTTTCGATCCTTAACATCTTTAGAAATCATGCAATTTCCACATCACAGTGATACCACATCATAGGTAGCTTTTTATAAGTGAATTTTATAGTTATAACAAAAGTCTATTATGGACCTTGTTATTTCATAGAATTATTTTAGCAAGAGGTATTATTTATAATCACATTGTAAACATGCATTTCAAGCATGAAGTTTTACACACATTCTATTATTAGATACTGTAAATTTAGACATTTAAAGAGAGACAAGGCATGCCCATACCAAGATTAAAAATACTTGTATCATTTTCATTCTAAAGGGATGATAATTATGGATATTAAGATTAATAGGAAATTCTGAGGATTATTTTACAATTGTTCTTGATGTGTAAATATTATTTTTCTCTAAATTTTTGAGTTTGTTAAGAACTTATGTCAATATATTATCATAGTCTTTTGGTTATGCATGAATATAATTCTGATATAGTTATTCATATTATGTAGTAGCTTATTTTAATGCTTTAGTGTAATAATCATAATCTCCCTTTGTAGATGTTCTATCAAAATCTTACAAACATAACAAACAATGATAATATATCCTAAAAATCATTGTAGTCTTGTTTTCATGGAATCTTAACTATGCCTATCTATCTAGTGCTAACAATAAATTTTGGTAAGCATTAATTAATGATTATTTATCCAACCTATAGTTGAATCTTTAAATTATAAGGGTTGCATCTTGTTTAGCTCATAAAATTTATTTCATACCCTATCTTTCCTTTTTTTTAGTTTATTTTGATCTTACCCACCTTATATTATATTTGTAATAAATTCAACCATATCAATTACATCTATAATCATGCCATATCTAAACCATATGATGTAAACAACTACTCTTATAATTGTTATTCCACCATCAGGGTGTTTATAAAACCCAATGCCCCACAACATGTGCCTTGGATTGAATCTTTATTCATCGATCCTAGAATGTTATAGGATATGTTATAATTGTCCTTGGTTCACATAAAACCCATTTAAATTATAATTTATCTTGTTATATTAGTAGGTACATCTTGTTTCTGTGAAGAGATCGCTTGAGTTATAATAAATATACCTAGAAGATTAACAAAGTCCACTTCAAATACTAACTTACTATACCCACCTCTAGAAATACATATAAATTTTAGGTTTGCTAAATGTTTATTGAGGAGGTTGAGCCCAATTAAATTCCTAAAATAAATGAACATTTCTTACACTATGTTAATTCCAAAAATTGCATTGAAGCAATTGAGCCCTTGTTAAGTATTGATGCCTAATTTATTTATCCCACTTCTTGTTTATAAGTGTTCATCAGAGGTCAAGTGTCCTATTAATTTAGTATTTCATAGCCTTTGTTATGTTAAATTCCAATTTGAAGTCATGTCTATGCATCTCAATACCCTTTTTCCAATTTCCCTAGCTTAGGCCCTTTGATTTAAAATTTAAATTGGTGAGAGTAATTTATGAGGGAATGCTTTAAATATGCCATGGAATTAGTTTAAATTTTATACTAAGGTTTAGTAATGTTTAATAACATGACCAAACCTTAGTCTAAAATTCATATTTGGTCCCTTTTATTTCCTATGGACGTTGGTCCTTTTATCTATTTGGTCTCATTAATGTTTAGTCCACTTGCTCTAAACTTAGATTTGAGTCATATCCTAAAGATTCTATCATATTTATTTATGCACCAAGACCTTAGGATAACATTTTATACTAAGTTATTTGTTCCCCAAACTTTGAATTAATTATTTTTATGTTAGTTTTGAGCCAATCAGGTCTAAATCGATGGATCACAATCGAATGGTGTATGTTGAATCAGGGAGAGATGATCTGATAGAGCATAATCCAAGATAAAAAGTCAAAAGGACTTAGGACAAGCATGGATGTGAAAATTATCAAGCTTATGGGGCATGATTAAAAGTTTTATCATGTTCCTATCGATTGAGAGTATGAGATAAAGTGTATAGGCCCTGATCAATGGTGTGTAATAGGTCAATATTTCAATAAAGCCCTAAGATGAGTGATAAGGTGATAAGTGTCACCATCATGGGAAACATATTAATAGATCCAACATTGAGTGGGGGTTATCAATTCAAAGATCCTATGGAGAGATGAAATGAGTAAAAGTGTCAAACTCTTGGTGAGTGACCAAGTAAATCAATAGTTCACAGTTTATCATGCATCTAATAGATCAATGATGTAAATGAGAGTAAACTTTTAAAAGGGTCTAGGTCAAATGTGGTAGTGACATGTGTCATAACCATGATGAGATAGATATAAATCAGTGATCCACATTAATCCTAGGTTCAAAAGGATCAACAAAACATGTTTGATTTATATAATTGAGATCAATAATACAAGAAGATAGTTAACAATTTAATAGGGCCAAAGATCTAATGAGAGGCTTCTACATGGTGTGATAGCATCTAAGTAATGAGAAAATCATAGAGAACACATGGATATACCAAGTGGTAGGATCTTAGAGGAAAAATTTAAGAATCAATGGCCTGTATGTAATGAAGTTAATACCTAGAGAATTTTTAAAGGATTGATAGTGCACATTTGACCTAGCTTCAAAATGGCACAAAAACATGACACATGTTTAGATTGAGCCAATTAAGTAGAATAGTAAATTTTAAGCTCCATAATTGCTTATTTGGACCTAATGTTGAGTTTTATGTGTCAATATCTGGAAAATATTAGCTTAGGATCTAAAATTGATGGGTCCTTCATGGATGACAAGAAATCACAACATAGAAGAGAGTCTATGGGCCATTCAAAAGCATATTTTATAGATGGACCATAGATCATTTTCTACCTCTACCACAACTATATAATTATAATAAAATAATCAAAAGGTAATGGTATCTCTTTAGCATGCACAAGAGGAAAGGTAGCTATCAAGGAGGTTACAACTATGCAAGCAAATGGTCAAGGGCATCTCCAAGCAGTTACACATGAGGATAAAGTTTGTTCGACCTCAATTATAAAATTTCACCTTATAGATCATGTAAAATTGAATCTATAGTAATTAAATAAAAGGGTTTTTTTCAAACCTTAATCATTCTTTGTAGAGGCAGTTAGATCAATGATTTTTCTTACAAGTGGATGAATATTTCAGGCATGGCAAGGAATATTTTCTAGTGGGAAACATATTGTAAGAATTTGAAGGGATTATTTGAAAATTTTCAAATTGGAACCCACAGTCCTAGATTTGAATGTGGTAGAAAATGTATAAATAGATGGCTTCTCCTCTATTTGCAAGGTTGTTATTGTTGGTTGTTCATTTTCTCTAAGTCTAGGTTTTACAAAAAAAATTGGGATCAACTGTTGTGTGTAGATATTATCTCATTTCCTAAGGTGGTTTCAAGTGTACAAACATTAGTAAGATTTAAGATCATGATTGTGTCTCCCTTTTCAGAAGGGAAAACTCACCATGCTTTTCACCATGGCAACATTCTAAAAATTTGATGTATGTAATATTTTCTTGCAATGTTAATGGAAAATATTTGTGGTTCTTACTATTTCCTTTTGATGAAGTGCAATAATGTGTTTTGAAAATATAATTGACTAGATATTTATCTCCATTCTTATTATTGGTTGTCATTTTAAGCATATATCTAAATTATACAACCCTTTCTATATTATTTTAGAACATAATGTTGAATAAATTGTTAGGGCACCATAGGTTTATGGATTCAATGGGAAAGAGTATGTGAGATTATAGTTTTAGTGTATGTTTCTAGGGATTCAAAAGCATTTGAGTATTTATATTTCAATGGCACCAATGACTACAAATTACTCTTGGTAGTTCACACTAGCTTGCATTTTAATTTTATTTGCATCTTTTCAAAGGAAAATCCCATGAATACGACAAGATACTTTGTTTTTTGAAAACCATCAACATACCACACTATTTCTTATAATTATCTAACTACCCTACCCTATCTTACCCTACAAATAATACATCCTTTTTCATATTATAAGTGTTATTTACCCTGTAAATGCATAAAATATTTCCCATATAACATGTATTTGCATTTTGTGCTTTGAAGCATAGTGTTGTAATTATCAATTCGACCCTTGTGATTTATGCATATAATATAAGGAAGATACCTATAGTTTTGTAGATACTACCATGGCTATGATAAATCAAAAGTTTGGTTGAGCCATCGTCACGTTTGTGTCTCTTTGTGACAATAATCCCCATGGAGGTTGAATTTAATAATTTCTCCATGTGAGCAAGCTACACCTTAGGTCCTCGCACCTTGGTTAAGGTAGAGCTAAAATTAGAAAGGAGTTGACCATACCCTTTATTGGTTCCTCTTAGTCTTTTTCTATTTTTGGTCCATTCTAGATGTGAAACCCTTCCCCAACTACAATGAAATACTACTAATTTTTTCATATTCATTTGCCATTTTATTCAAAGTGTGCAAATCCAAGTGTATAGGGTGTACAATTGGTAACCAACACCCTTGTTTGCACTATTATTGGGAACTAAATTAAAGTCTTATTTACTTATGTTACATGGGAATCTTGCATAAAACTATAATTATTTAATGTTGTGAAGTTCTTTATGGATATTTGCTACATTTGTACTATCTTGGCCATCAACTCCACATCAATCCACTAGGGGATGTGATAGGAATTGAAATATTTGACAATTTGACTCTTGATATGTTTATTACAAAGAGATTTTAAAATTACATGTTGGAAGGTGCTTTCTCCCTTTTGAAAATTACTCTAAAAGTTGTAGTGTCTTTGTGTTATTATATGATGATTAAATTTAATAATTATGTTTTTAACATGTATCAAAATTAGTGTGTTAACTATTATATTATATAACTTCTATTCTAGTGGTGAATCAAACTTTATTATCTAGTTTCAAAGAAGACTGGTGCCTATTTTGAATATCTTCATTTCATTTTTTAGTGTTCTTTCTTATTTTAAAAGATGGAAGGATTAATTAAGATCATGCTTCAAAGGTGACTCATCAAGAAAACTTATCTCGCCTTTAAGTTTACATCAAATAAGAGGGAGATAAGTTTTTAGGCCTATTAAAGGGAAAGGTTAAGATGTTACACAGTGTCTTGACTACAAATATTGTAATAGTCTTGGAATTTTTATTAAACTTCCCATTACTGAGGACTTCATATCTCTTGTAGTCATTTTGAAACTCATAGTCTTTCTTAGTACCTAGCTACTTCTCAACCAACTTAATCCCCTCCAAATATTGATCCACAAAACCCCCCTGATTCACCCCCTCACATCCCTTTGCCAGTTATCCTTAAACCTTAAATTGGACCAATCATGAGGCATAGGGACCTAGATTAGAATTAACATCTTGTATTTTACATTCCTAGATCTAGATAGATCAATTTTGATGACATGGAAGGTTATCCTAATGAAGTCCCAAATGAAGAAAGGAAATGTCTTTCAAATTTTCAAAGGAATAATGTAGTGAGTAGTGATCAACAATTAAGGTCTTTTCAAAATATCATTGAAGATTAAGAAGTTGAGAACGAGGATGTGTGCATTAAGTTATTTATGAATACAATAGAATAAGATGCACGTGAGTGGTTTAATTTACTTCCTCATAGATGCATTAATTTATGGTAAGAAATGAAGAATGCTTTTAGAATATAGTAAGGTGAAAGAGTTGATCCAATTTTGGTTGAGTTTTAAAAAATCAATAATAACCCCAATGAGTGTGTGTAATACTTCAACAAATGGTTCAACAAAGCTATGATGTAACTACCCAAGAGAATAAGGCCTAGTGATACAATGTGCTTGATAAAATATTGTGATGCCTTTTATAAGAAGGCTGCATATTACTTGTGGGACACGACTCCCATGATTATATGGCCATCCAAATTGAGGATAACATAAAATCCATGTGAAATCCCATGAAAAAGTGGGATGATGTGAAATTGGTTAATCCTAAAAAAACACAATCCACTAAGAATTCCAATCTTGAGGATATAGTTAAGACTCTACCCTATGTTGTCAAAGAGATGTCATTTAACATTTTTGGGGTTGAGAAGGGGGTCCCTCATGTGTTTACCAGTCAGGAGAGGGATTTGGAACTTAATCAATCATAAAGGGGGACTACTTTCCATAATTGAGATAATGATATACGGAAGAGGCTTGTACATGATGAAAGAATAGATAGACATCAAAATAAAGGAGCTATGAAATGAGTGCTTGATCCATTAAATAGAAAAGTGAATGTGGTAGGTTATGACATTGATTTTGATTGGTGTAACAAGTGATTCCTTCAACATGCTCCATGTGATACAACTAGACCAATTGATGAATATATGGATAAACCTAATTTTACGTCATCTAATGATGAGATTATGATGTGTAATTGCCAATGTCCCTGAAGCAAGATAACTGCCACTATAGAAGTGATGAGTGTTGTTACTATTGATTAGTTTTGGAGTGAGGTACAAAAGGTATGTGTCCCAACTTATGAATTTTCTAGTGAGTTTAATATGGCATAGGAATATGAATTACCTATTCATGATTTTGACTTTTTGAGATAAATGATGATTAAAAAATATGATGGGGGGAAATCCATCAGTTGAGGATAGGTAACTACTAATTAATGTAATAATTTCCCAAGAAAGGGAATAATACTTGAGAAGTAGGTAACCAATTTCTACTCCTCAAGACACTACCTATGTAAATCCAAGGGCAAGGGATGTAAGTAAGGAAGCTAAGAAAACTATGATAGTTCCTAATACTTCCAAACTAGTACTCATCTCCCAACTTGATAAGCCTAGAGGTACTCTCACTAAAAATAAAGTACCTTTGCTACCTAGTATTCTTAAGGGTGTGAATGATGTTAAACAAAATCCACCTTTAAAGGATGCTACTTAGCATGAAAATCCACCCCATCCTACTCAACTTTAGATCTAGAGTTATTCCATTCTAGTTAAAGGTGTTATTACCCTTCCACCAGATACTCCTCTTCCTTAGTATAGTATATGTGATATGGTCCAAGTGTTGAGCCAACTATAAATGGGCTACCAACATGGTGGAAGTGTACAAATGGACCTTTATGATGCCACCATTCCATTGGAGGGTAAAATGGTCAAAATTTATAGAGAGATAAATAAGTTACAAGTAATTGAAGACCCAAAACATGCTCAAAATGAAGTATTGTACATAGACATTAGGTTTGGGAACTTTATTAGGAATGTTGACACTAATTAAGAACCTATTGATCTTGATGTTAAACCTAACAAATAAGGTGCAATTTGGAATATGTGTTTTTATGGGGCTTGTTCCAATCTAGGAAATACAGTAGGGGTTGTATTCTATTCCCCCAATGGTAAGTGTTTCAAGTTTTATTTTTACATGTCCTTTGAGTTCACTAATAATACAACTAAGTATGAGGCACTATTTCTTGGTTTATAGATTGCCCATGAACATGGAATTAAAATCTTGATTACCAAAGGTGATTTTGAGTTAGTGGTAAAGAAAGTTCGTAATACTTAAGCCACAAAAAACAAAAGGTTAAAACAATATTAGAATGTGGTTTGGGAATTGCTTGAATTATTTAATGAATTTAACATTTGTTATCATGATATAATTTTCAATGAAGAAGTTGATAGGCTTGCAAGGTTAGGTACTCAATTTGACATTACGAATACAAGTCCTCATTATTAGTATCAAGTAGAGGTGCTTGATAGGCCTTCAATCCTAGATAATGTTCATCACTAGTAGGTTTTTGATGATGATGAAAAAATTAAGAGATTTTTTAAACTATGAAGCTATGTTTTGTGATCAACTCATAGACATGGAATCTATAGTTTAGGTTTGGGAAGGACATTATCTAGCTAAGAAAAATCATGCTTCCTAGAGGATTGGTAAGTTTAGAAGCATCTTTTGATGGAGAAGATAAAATCAAAACTAGAGATTCATTTATTTCAAAAGACATGACTAAGTGTAATTTGGGTTTTCATGAGAATCTAAGGAAGGTTTGGCTAAGTACTCACCTAAGTGCAGTTGAGAAGTAGGTTTACATGCAACTGATTAGAGATTACTAGGTGTTTTTAGCATGGTCTTATTCTAAGTTGAAAGAATATAAGGAAGTTTTTTTAGGTAAAAATAGAGACCTGTTAAACCCATTTTGGCCATTAATATGTGGCATGAGTTAAAGAATCTAATGGACTATGGTATCATTCATCCCATCAAGTATTCATCATGGGTTTCAAATTTAGTCTTTATGAGAAAGAAAAATGGTGACATCTAATTGTGTGTGAATTTAAAAAATTTGAATAAATCTTCTTTAATAGATAATTATCCCCTACCCAATATGGACAACCTATTTCAAAGTGTTACAAGATTAGAGATGTTTTCCATATGAGATGGATTATCAAGATATAACTGTGTTGTGATGAAGAAATATGAGAGACCCAAGACTGCTTTTACAATGGCTTGGGGTACATATGTATATATGAGGATGCCTTTTAGGATAATGAATGTTGGTATAAAATTTCAATAAGCTATGGACATTGATTTTGTAGGGATGATTAAAAATCTTATAGTTGTGTATTAAAAAGATATTAATGTGTAATCTAAGATTAGAGAAGAACATTTGGAGCATCTAGAGAAAGTGTTGATCAAATGTAAGGAGTTCAACATTTCACTTAATCCAAATAAGTACAACATAGGAGTATAAAAGGCTAAGTTACTAGGACATATAGTGTCCAAATATGGTGTCATGATTAACCTTGAGAGGGTAGAAGCCATTGACAAAGCACCCATCCCACATTTCAAGAAGGGAATTTAGTCTTTCTTTGGATAAATTAATTTCATAAGGATGTTTGTGTCCAACTTTGTAGAGATCACTATGAATATTACATCCATGCTAAAGAAGGACTAGATCATCAAGTGGGAAGAGAAGGATATACAAGCATTAAATGAAATCAAAGGAGCTCTAACGTCTACCCTTATTTTGGCTAGTAGTAATTACTCTAAGCCATTTTAGATTTTCTATTTTGCATCATACAATATTGTTTTAAAAGAATGAATATGGTCATGATCAGCTAATAACTTTCTTTAGCAAAGTTATGTAAGGTGGTGAGCTACATTGAACCATCATGGAAAAATAAGCCTTCACTCTCTTTAAGGTTATTAAAACATTCAGACCTTATATTATGAGTTTAAATATTGTTGCTTATGTTCTTCATACCATGGTGAAGGACATCTTGACTCAAATTGAAGCATCCAATAAGAGATGCAGGTGGGTTAACAAATTTTAAGAGTATGGATTGGATATTCAAACCACCAAGTTAGTGTGAGAGATGGGTCTAGCCAAGATCATAGTTGAGACCAATTTTCAAGTCATTGAGGTAAATACTACTATTTTCAATGTTGATGATTCCTTGAGACAATTTAACATGTCTCTATGGTACAAAGACATTGTCTACTACTTAAAAAATTAGAATTGTCCCCTTGACTTGGACAAGAAAATGAAAAAGAGGACCCTTAATCTTATTTCCCAAAAGTACATCTTGACTAAAAATGAACTTTAAGGGAAGAATATAAATGGAGTTCTCTTAAGATACATGACAGAAGAACAAACTATTGACCTGATTGTAGACTTCCGTAGTGGAGTATGTGGTGGTCATTTTTCACCTAAGGATATAACTCATAAAATTTTGAGAGCTAATTATTGGTGGCCATCACTATTCATGTATGTTTCTTAAAAATTCATAAAGTGCGAGAAGTGTCAACGCTTTGTCGGGAGATTGAAATATTTTAGTTATATTCCCTTGTATCCTATGATGATTGAATTCCCATTTAGACAATGGAGAATGGATTTTATTAGATAATTTTTTTATTTGTCAATTACTAAATGTATATGGATACTAGTTACAATTGACTACTTTATAAAATTGGTTGAGGCAATCCCTTCAAAGAAAGATACACACAAGGTGGTTATGAATTTTTTGCTAAATCAAATTATTTGTAGATTTGGTATGCCCATCAAAGTTATTGATAATAATGCCATGAGTTTCAAAGCTAAACCTTTAGTGGAATTGTACAAAGTGTATGAGATTAAATACCTATGCCTCCAATTACACCCCTTAAGGAAATGGGCAAGTAGAATCTAGTAATAATAACTTGCTCAAAATCATTAGATGAACATTGGAAGCAAATAAGAACAAGTGGGGTGAACAAGTAAAGTTTGATTTATGGGATGACAAGATCATGCCCAAAATAACTAAAGGAAAAATCCATTTTGATATTATCTATGGAGTTCAAGACATTTTACTTATGAATTTTTAGTTACCAACCTATTAGGTCATGCAAAAACTAGAAGATGATGAGAAAATTAACTACTATGAAATTAGGATGATCCAAAATATTGAGCTTGATGAAATTTGAAGACAATCTCATGAAAGACACCTTGAGTTCAAGGAAAATCTAAAAAATATATTTGATAAGAAGGTCAGTCTAAGAACCTTCCAAGTAGGTGATTTGGTTCTACTTTGGGATAACATGCATGAATAGAAAGGAAAATGTGGAAAATCTGATGCCTTATGGATGGGTCCCTATTCCATTAAATTTTATATTGGAGAATAGACTTTTTTCCTAAGAGACCTGGATGGTGAAAGACTGGAGCTACTAGTAAATAATAGACATCTAAAACACTTTATTTATTGAGTCTACAACTATGTACATTATTATATAGTGTATAGTCTTGTTGTTTTGTTGTCCCTCTACTTTGGGCCTTGTTTGTATAGTTTCATTTTGTGTTATTTATCATGTGTTTAGTTTCAAATCCTCCTAATATATTTTTTTAATCTGCCTTGTTTACTAAGACTTCATAGGTCTCTATTGATATAATTTGACTAAGTGTTGACTTCGTAACCCAATGGATTGGCACCTAGTCTTAAGATCTGGGGTTTTTGTACACCCAAAAGGGGTACACATACCTATGTGAGAGCCAGTGTTAGTGTCCAAAATTACACTAAAATAATTGATCCCTTATTAAGCATAAATGCCTAATTTGTTTATCCCACTTATTATTTTCAAGTGTTCATCAGAGGTCAAGTGTCCTATTAATTTAGTCTTTACTAGCCTTTGGTCTATAAAAATACAAGTTAAAGTCATGTTTGAGCATCTCAAAACCCTTGTTCTAATTACCCGAGCTTAGGCCCATCGATTTTAAATCTAAAATGGTGTGATCAATTTACATGGGAATGCTTTAAATATTCCATAGACTTAGTTTAAATTTTAACTAAGGTTTAGTCATGTTTATTAACGTTACCAAAACTTAGTCTAAAATTTTTATATGGTTCATTTTATTTCTCATATCCCTTGCTCTTTTTATCTATTTGGTCTAATCAACACTTGGTCCATTTACTATGAACATACTTCAAGTCTTATTCAAAATATTTTATTTTATTTATTTATGCACAAAGGCCTTAGGATAATATTTTATACTAAGTTTTTTATTTCCCAAACATTGACTTAATAGCTTTTATGTTAATATGGAGCCAATCATTTATGATGCAATGTATTGTAATAAAATAGTGTGTAATAAATCAGGGAGAGATAATGTGATAGAGTGTGATGAAAGATAAAAAGTCAAAAAGACTTTAGACAAGCATGGATGTGTGAAGTGTGAAGCTCATGGGGCTTGATTAAAACTTATATCATGTTCTCATTAATTGATAAAAGCATATAGACACTAATCGACAGTGCATAATAGGTCAAGATTTTAATAAAGCCCTAGGATAAGTGATAAGGTGACAAATGCCACCATCATAAGAACCCTATTAATGTATTTGATAGTGAGTGAGGGTCATCAAGTCAAATATACTTTGAAAATATGTGAAAAGGATAAGTGTTAAACTCTTAATGAGTGACCAAGAAAATTAATGGTTTGCGGTCTATCATGTATACAATAGAACAACAATGTGAAAAAGAGAAAACTTTTCAAAGCATTTAGGTCAAACATAGTAGTGACATATGTCACAACTATGATGAGTTAGATTAAATCAATGGCCCACGTTAATCCTATGTTCAAGAGGAACAATGAAACACATTTGATTCGTGCAATTGAGATCAATGGTATGAACAAATAATTAAAAATTTAATAGGGCCATAGATCTAACAAGACGCTTTCATGTATTACAATAACATCCAAATAATGAAAAAAACATAGAGAACCCACGGAGCTACCAAGTGGCAAGATATCAGAGGATCAAGTTAAGATCAGTGGCCCATGATGAAGTCAATGCCTAGGGACTTATTAAAAAAATCAATGGTGCATATTAGATCTAGATTCAAGATGCCATGAGAATGTGACACATGTCTAGATTGAGCCAATTAAATAGATTAGTCACTTTTGAGCCCCATGAGTGCTTAGTTGGACCTAATGTGGAGTGCCACATATTAATATGTTGCAAAATTTAGCTTAGGACCTAGAATTGATAGGTCCTTCATGGATGATCAATAAATCAAAATGTATAAGAGAGTCTATGGGCCATTCCAAAGCATATTTTATAGACGGACCATAGATAATTTTATACCAATATAATAACCATAGAATTCTAATGCAATCATCACATGGTAATGGGATTTATTTTACATGCAAAAGAGGAAAGGCAGTTGTTTAGGAGGTTCCAGTTGTGTAAGCAAGTGGTCAAGGGCATCTCCAAGTAGTTACACATGAGGATAAAGTTTGTTTGGCATCAAACGCAAAATTTCACCTTCGAGATCATGTAAAAGGGCATCTCCAATCATGAAATCAAAGGATTCGATGCAAATATTCATCATTCCTTATAGAGGTAGTTAGAGCAATGAGTTTTGTTGCAAATGGATGAAGATTTCAGGCATGGCAAATTATATTTTTTAGTGGGGAGCATCTTGGAAGAATTTGGAAGGTTGCCTTATAATTTTGAGAATTGGAACCCATAGTCCCAGATTTGAATAGGGTGCAAAATATATAAATAGAGGGCTTCTCCTCTATTATCAATGATGTTGTTGGTTGTTGTTCATTTTCTCTAAGTCTAGGTTTGGCAAATTTTTTTTATCAACTATTGTGTGTAGATCTTGTATCCCTTGCTAAGGTGATTGAAAGTGTACATCCATTAGTAAGATTTGAGAACATGTTTGTGCATCCCTTGTCAAAATGAAACTCATGATGCTTATCCCCATTGAAGCATTTTATAAATTTGATGTATGAAATATTTTCTTGTAAATTTAATGGAAAATATTTGTGGTTCTTACTATTTCCTTTTGATGAA
>JARHVA010002853.1:325000-342500 GCA_037957365.1 Torreya grandis
ATTTTACTGACATAATACAAATTCATGATAACCTAGAGATATGAATATCTATAGGTCTTGGACTCCAATTTCATCACACATACCATCCTAATGAATCCATGACATAAGACTCTTAGGAAATCATAGAGACTCATAAATCTAATTTTGAAACCTCTCATTCATATAGAAGTATAAAATCTATTGGAGGATAGGATTGCTTTTTTGATCATGCATTTTACTTGGGTAGTCAACTTAGTACTAGTTAGGAAAAATAATGGAGAAATTAGGATATGTGTTGACTTCAAAAATATGAATTGAGCATTAAAAAAAGGATAACTATAATTTCCCTCATTGGAAGAGTTAATTTAAATGGTTAGAAAATCTGAGTTGATGCACTTATTAAATGAATTTTCATGTTTTAATCAAGTGCTATTACAAGCAAAAGATAGATTGAAAACTTTCTTCACAACCAAATAGGGGAATTTTGCATGTAAAATGATGCATTTTGGCCTAATTAATGTAGGACAAACCTCCCATCAAAATATGGATGTCAATTTTCAAGGTATTATTTACATGTTTATCAACATTTATATGGATGAATTAATGATGTTTTCAAAATATAAAACTGATCATCTAGGGCATATACAAAGAGTGTTTTATTGGAACACAACTAGATACTAAGAGGGTGTTGAATCAGTATATTAAATAAAACTAGTCCTTTTCAAAACCTTTTAATTCAGATTAAGACTATATGTAGAGATCATACACAAAAAGATACATAACATAAGATATACTGTGGAAAACCAACTATGGGGAAAATCACCATGAGAATAGTTGCTAGAATCTACCATTCTAATCTAGCCTCATAATAAGGAATCTCACTAAAAATATTTAAGGGCACCAACCCTAAAGAGACACTAATCACCTAATTTAACAGCTTCAAATCTAAGGAAGTACCTACTTCCTAGTCTAAGTACCAACTTAGTTTATCTAATGGCATGAACCAATTAAGTCAAGTAGGGAGATAGAACTTTAATTTATAAAAAATATTCATAAATGAATCTAATCCTTTTGATGTTTTTTATAGGTCTAATTTGCAACTAATCATTCTCTAAACATTATCTCTATATGACTTCTTCCTCTCTAGCCCTTTATCTCTATGTCTAGATATGTCTCTATTTGACACACTTCATTTTTATTACTTTCTGCTTCTCTCTTTCAACTTGAATCTACTCAATTGGTAATAAAAATAGTTTTAGTAGCATCTCCCTATGTCCTTGATGTCATACATATATAAATAACTAATCTAGGGTTCCATATCTTCACTATGTTCACACTTGTTTATAAACACATCACACTATTCTACACTTAGTTCATTACAACATGAACTATAATTTTCCCACATCTTTAATTCATGCATCAAAACCATGATTCCTAGTCTCTTTACTATCTATAACATTTTTTTATTCTAGTTTTGATGCACATGCTCATTTACATAGATTAGATCTGTTCCATCCATCAGTCTCATTATTTGTGTCATGATTTAGGGATTTTCTACATGTTATTGCATGTTCCTGAATCTAACCATTAGACTAAACATATATTTAAAAATCAATCATTTATATTGTTTTTGACACCATGATTTGATGATACATATTCTAATAGCTCAACTTTAAAACATGTCCATTTAATTGATCTTTGACAGGATCACATTATATATTTGATCTTTGTACGCTTATGAACTTTAGCTTTGTCATCTTCAAAATATGTCCATCGATCTTCCTGAATCGAGCTTATGCATGTTATTGGATTTCCAAATATGCAAAATCTTTAACTTTATTTAGACATTAAACAACAAGCTATTTATCCCATTTCATAACTACCTGAGTCTTTGGATTGCTTACACTTTGTCAATCTTCTCGAACTTGATCAGTCTTTAACTTGCCACTATCTTATTAAATGTTGAGTACTTAATCCCATCTAAGTCCACTTTCTCCATTAAATCTCCTTGACATGATCATATGATCATCATCAAATCTTCTAACATGCTTGATATTTATCTTTGCTTAGCTCTCAATAATGTGACACTTGGCATAAACATGTGCCTTTTGTACATTATTTTTAGTTCCCACTTTTGAGACACTTGGCAACCTCACATTGAGCATTAAATTATTGAATTTAAACTTCATATATTTAATATCAATGCTTCATGATTGTGACACTTATCACTAGAGGAGGTCCCTTTGAAAAAATTACTTCACTATGCTTTGTTGGATCCTTAACATATGATAAAGCAATAGCCATTGATCAATATTTAAAATTTGACCACCTATCTTCATCTCATTTCATCCTAACATCTTGGAGCCAACATAATCCATTGATATATTTGAGACTTTCTTGAACTTTACCTTGAGAATATTTGAGTAAGTATGGGGACCATCTCAATTATGCCTAGAAGGTTAACTTTGCACCTTCATATCTTCTACTTCACTCAACCATCTGCTCTAAAATTTGAACCATATAAACTAGTCATGAAAGTGGACAAACTCATATGCTCAATTATTTTTTAATCCTTTTTGCATACAAGATATAGTTCCATTAATATACTAATTGAGTTTATTCTACCACAGAGATAGAAATTCTTTAAACTTGCTTGGAAGTCCAAATTTAATATCAAATAACTCTTATCGCACTTAGTAACATGACCTACAAATTCATGAATATGATCCTCTTACATAGGGTATTAAATCCATATATACATTTTCTCTTTAAGCCTTCATACATGAAAGATAATACCTAATAAAAATGCCTATTCATCTATTTCTTGCAATATGCAAATTTGACTAAGTGTTGGAAAACACTGTCAAAATGCTTGGGAACCCTACTTTACTCAAGCATATCTCTTATCGTGCTACATCACATGACCTAAGATTTAGTGCATAATATCTAGCAATAGAAATGAATAAATACATATGATCATTTTGTCCTCAGAACTCCATATGTGTAAATTTTGACATCGTCAATATGCTTACTTGGCTCTACTAAACCCTTTTACAAATTTGGCTAAGTATAAAAACTTACTGGATTTTGTCCAAGTAACCAAATTTGCATGCCCATCTATTCTAATTATCTTCATTTCATGATTTTATATCTGGTACATAATAATTAGGGACTAATGTGATCATAACCATGTGACCATCTCCTACATATTCATTCACACATGGTAATGGTGAAGTCAACAAAATTCCTTCTCATAGTTTCTTATCATAAACCCAAAACGTCTAGATGATCAATATGAAGAACCAAATGAATTTCATTCATTCACACAAGAATTCCAATCATCTTTGACCTCTAATAGGATCCTTTGCATATCATATAATCATAATATTCAGTCATGAACATCAATGACATGCTAATAATGTCCCTTATGAAATCAATGAAAATAATATTTCTAATAATATCCCCCTTTGTCATTGATGGAAAACTAAATGCTCAGATATTTTAATCCTTCTCTAGCATTATTTTCATTGGCTTCTAATGATTATGAAATTAGGTTATTCATACCTAACTTGCTCCCTCTTAAGAAATGGCACATTTTCATAATACTCAGCTTGGACACATGCCCTGGTTCTTTGACATTTGCACTTTTTTGCCAAACTTTTGTAGAGAGCATTTTTCTCTTCTTTGAGAGAATTTACACTTTTCTCCTCCTTTTAGATCAATGGCAAAGGGACTCATTATAATTATTTATCCAAATATTTCTTCCCCTTTATCATATAAAAGAGTTTGTCCAAGAATCTGCAACCATCAACTCATTAGAACTTTTCAAATGTATTCATACTTGAGCTCCCTTTTCTTTCTTCTTCCAAGGATTAACAAAGCTTCTATGAGACTCCCCCTAGACTCATGCCCTATCATGAATATATAGTGATGTGGTGTAGGAGTCACCACTCCTAACTTCTATCTTAGATATTCAAATTTTTCTTTGGAAAGGTTTTGTTAATATGTCTACAATTTGATCCTTAGTTGGCACATATTCCATTATGATCTCTTGATCTACAACCCTCTCTCTTAAGAAGTGATACTTGATTTATATTTATTTGGTTCTTTAATGCATCATTGGATTATTTGATATTTTTATAACACTTTAATTATCACAAATAATAGAGATAGGTGCCTTGTATTCCACCTTAATGTCCTTGAATGTCTGCTTCATGCACAAAAATTGAGTACAACATGCCACTGCTTATATATACTCTACTTTGTGTAGAAAGAGTAACTAACTCTTGATTTTTGTTTAACCATGAAACAAGCCTATTTCTAACAAAAAATGCACCACCACTAGTGCTTCTTCTATCATCCACACTTCCTACCCAATCAACATTTATATGAGTAGTCAAAGTGAAATCTTCACTTTTAGGGTACCATAGGCCATAATCAATTATGTTATTGATGTATCTTAAAATCCAATTCATTGCATTAACATGTGACTCTTTGAGAGTATCTTAAAATCTTATAACCCATGCACACTACTTGCAGGGTATCAGGTCTTAACATAGCTAGGTATAACAATCTACCTATCATTGATCTATACATTATCTAATTTGCATCGAGGGACTCATCCTATTTAATCAACTTGTATCTAGTTATCATAGGAGTACTAACTAGTTTGATATCTTCCATTCCAAATTTCTTAAGAATTTCCTTTGCATACTTGGTTTGGGATATGAATATCCCTTCCTTGGATTGTGTTATTTGTAGACAAAAAAGAAAGAAAGTTTTCCTAGCATAGATATCTCAAAATCACTTTGCATTTGTGTAGAAAATTATTTACACATTTTTTTATTTTTACCTCCAAAGATTATGTCATCTACATAAACAACAACAATCAACATATGCTCACCTCATAATTTTAAATATAGATTTCTATCTGCACATCCTTTGTTGAAACCTTATTGTTGTAGGTATTGGTCCAATCTTGAATACCATTTTCTAGGTGCATGTTTGAGACCATATAGTGATTTATTTATAATATATAAATAATTTTCTTGTTTTGACAACTTGAAACCTTTGGGTTGTTCTATGCAGAATTCCTCTTCTAGGTTCCCATTCAAGAAAGTAGACTTAACATCTATTTGATAGAATTTGAATTTTTTTTAAATAAAGAATTCTAGAAACATTATTATAGATTCCAATCTACAAATTGGAGCAAATATTTCCTCAAAATCTATGCCCTTAACTTTTTCAAATCTTTTTCACACCAATCTTGATTTATTCCTTATAATATCTCCATCCTTATTGAGATTCTTTCTATGCACCCTTTTTGTACTTGTCACATTCATGTTTTAAGGTCTTGGAACTAATTTCCATGTTTTTATCTTTTTAATTTGGCTTAATTCTTATTCCATGGATTATAACCAATTCTCATCCTTGCTAGCTTCGACATAGTTCTTAGGCTCAATTTCTAATATTAGAGCAAAACTTACTTGTTACTTATTCATTACATCTATTCTCCTTGTTTTATCTCTTTCATTCTTATTACCAATTATTTAATCTTTAGGCTGATCCTTTTAAGAAAATATTGGAGGTGATATTTCATTAATTTCCTCAACCTCTTCATTATCTACTTCTTCAATATCTAATTATTCAATACTAATTTTCTTGTCAGGTTCAATATGTTTCAATCCTTCTTCAACCTTAACATTGATGGTCTCTAAAATCTTTTTTATCATTTTATTATAACAAACATAGGCTTTGATTTGAGTGGAATAACAAAATAATATTTATTCATCACATCTTGATTCAAAGCTTCCCAATTTATCTTCTTTTCTCTTGATGTAAAATTTGCTTCCAAACACTCTGAAGTACTTAATAGAGTCATGATTTCCATACCATAGCTCATAGCGAGATTCATCACTATTTACCCTCATTTTAACTCTATCCAAGATGTATAATATTGTTTGGACTACTTCTCTCTATTATCCATCAGGTAACTTGGCCTCTTTTATCATTGCTCTAGCCATCTCCTTAACTATCCTGTTATTTCTCTCAAAAACTTAAGTTTGCTATGGAGTCCTAGCTATAGAGTAGAGCTTTTAATCTCATGCTTATCATAATAATATATTAACACATTTGAGATGAATTACCCACATTTATTATATCTTAAGCATTTGATATTTCATCCAATCTCATTCTCTAGCATGTTTCTAAAGATCTTGAATCTGTCAAATGCCTGATATTTATCATTCAAAAAAGTTACCCATGTTATTTTTGAGTAATAATCTACAAATAACATGAATTATTTTTATCCTTTAAATACTATTGTCTCATTAGGACCACAAATATTAGTATGAAATAACTCTAAAGGCTTTATAGTTGCATATTCTTTTGTTTGAAATTTGACCCTTGTCTACTTGTCGAGTTGAGATTCCTTGCAAGTAATGTCTGTAAGTTTGGTTATCTTGGGCATGTGTCTTAAAAACTTATTTGAGCTTACTTTTACTAGGTTATCAAATTTAACATGACCCACTCTTCTATGGCATAACCAACTCTAATCAGTCTTTCTTATCATGCAACTATTACCATTCACTTCAACAAGATTATAGATGTTTCTTTCAATTCTTTTCTGTTCTACAACTCGTATTTTAGATATTTTAAACTTGAAGCATTAAGCATCAAATGTGACCTTATATCCATTTTCACACCTTTGGCTGACACTTAGCAGATTAATCTTCAATCCTTCAACATGAAGGACATCATGTGTAATTAGTTTTACATTTATGTTCAAAGTTCCTTTACCTTTGATCTTTACTTTTGTGTTATCTCCAAAGCTAACACATCCTTCCTTAAATTTTATCAATTTGTTGAACTTGATATTTTCACTAGTCATATGCTTTGAGCAACCAAATTTTATTACCAAAAAAATTTACTCCTTGCCATAGAGTGCATTTTAAGCAATCAAGGTTTGATTTTTCACTCTCCACACATCCTTGGGTTTCTTATTTGGCTTCTTCTCAGAAACTTGTGAACCTTTTTTCACAATGGGTGGCATGCCTTTCTTTAAATAATGTACTTTTGATCTTAAAAAATCTAGTTCTACATGGTTTAGCTATGTGACCAAAGTTATTGTAATTATATCATATTACATTTGTATCTGACAAAGGATAAAATGAGTTTCTAATTAAAAAAATTATTTTCCTTTTAGGTACAACTCTAAAATCAATATCCCTATAACCAAATTGAATACATGTATAAAAATAACGATAGAAAAATGAAGAAGACCTAGTCATATCATTTCTTGGTGCAACATGAGGAGCTCTTTCAAACTTTGGATTTTTCAAGTCTCTTACTTTTATGTATCCATCTGCATCAAGTATATTTGTATTCTACTCTTCAAGATTCTTTTTATCTTTAGTTTTATTCAAATCAACTATGTTTGAGTCTATGCTTATGTCCTTTCAATATTTCTATTTCTTTGCTCCTAATTCTCCTTCTGCTTTAAATTTGTTATATAGGTTAGTAGATGTACTTGTTATGGATTTTTTTTTCCTTTTCATAACCAAGACCTTATCTCTCTTTGGAGGAATTTTATGAGTTGATCAATTCATCAGGAATGTTTAATCCTCACATCAAATTCAAACTTTTATCTATTTATCCTTTAACATTCACAAACTCTTTTATCAAATCCACTATCTCTACTTATAACTTCATAAACTCATTAGATTTAGATTGTAGTTCAAGTTTGATTACATCTTCTACTCTTTTTGCCTCTTCAACTTGTGTCTTTCGGATCACTATCATATGATCATATTTCTCAATAATTTTAGACATTTTATTTATATCTTTTTGTCCAAACTTATTCTAATTTGATCTCTCTTTTCTTAGCTTGTCAATTTACTCTAAATCATAGATGATATCACACTCTAGATCCACTTCTCTTTGTTAATATTTTTGTTGGGTCTTCAACTTCTTGTTTATGAATAGAAGTTGATTCTATTGTCATGAATAAGACATCCTTTTCCTTAGCCACAAAATCAAACTCATGATCATCATTACAACTATAATTATCCTCCATTGAATCACTATCTTCTTTTGTGTATAGACCTTTATTATTTTTTAAGAAGTTCTTACTCTTCGGATAGTAGTATTTCAACTTTTTATTAATCTCTACTTGCTCAAAGTTATCCTTTTTATTTTGAAGGAATTTAATATCAAAATGTCCTACTTTACCACAATTAATGAATTTAAAGGGTAACTTACCTCTATACTTTCTAGATCATCTCTTTAATCTTTTGATAAAGTTGGCTTCTCATTCATCAATCTCTTCAGATCCAGATGTAGGTGCTACTTTCACTAGATTTTATGTTTTAAATGAAACTTATCTCTTAAAGGTATTTATCTCTCCCATTTGCATCTCATAGCTTGTGAAGGTTCCATGAAACTCATCAATATTGAACTTATCTATATCTATTGATTTCTCTATTGCAAAGATTTTAGAATCATATCTTGATGGAAAAGATCTTAGGACATTTTTTATAATGATTGATTCTTTCATTTATTCTCTAAGACCTCTGATTATATTGACTATTTCATCTGCCTTGAGGAGGTAGTCTATAATCTTATCCTCTTCATTCATCTTAATTCTATCAAACATGCCTTTGTAAGTTTGTAGATTGGTTTGCTTTACCTTGTCATATCTTTCATAGGTACTCTTAAGTTTTTTATAGACATCTTGTGCATTTTAAAAATGCATCACTTTTATAAACATTGAGTTTGACAATCGACAAAGGATAACATTCTTTTCCTTAACATTGATATCATATGTTGTTTTAGTAGCCTAATTAGTAGGAGTTATAGTAGGGAATGTATATCTATTTACCATAGACATCCACACATAAAACCCTATTGAAGATAGATATGCTTCCATTATTATGATCTAGAATGCATATTTTGATCCATCAAAGAGAGGTCCCTTATTTGATGAAGATCCTTATTAACTAGTCATTTGTGTTCACAGTTCCAAGATCTACTTGAGCTGATTATGCTTATTCTAAGGAACTAGGGATTTGATATCAATTGTTGGAAGATAACTAGATATTAAGGGTGGGGGGGGGGGGGGGGGGTTGGGGTTTGGGGGAGTGAATCAATATATTAACTAAAACTAGTCCTGGGGGGGGGGGGGGTGGGGGGGGGGTGAATCAATATATTAACTAAAACTAGTCCTTTTCAAAACCTTTTAATTTAAATTAAGACTATATGTAGAGATAACACATATAGAAACACATAGCATAAGACATATCATGGAAAACCCAATATGGTAAAAACAACCATGAGAATAGCTGCTAGAATCTAGCATTCTAATCTAGTTTCATAATAAGGAACCTCAATAGTTATATTGTTTTAAAAACCTTAAGGAGACACCAATCCACTTATTTAAGAGTTTCAACTTTAAGGAAGTAACCACTCCCTAATTTGAGCACCAACTTAATTAATTTAATGGCACCAACCAATCAGATCAACTATGGAGATATAACTCCAATTTATGAAATATATTGATAAATGAATCCAATACTTTTATTCTTTGTTAGAGGTCTTATCTATAACTATTCATGCTCGGCACATAATCTCTTTGTGCCTTTCTTACTCTTTGTCCCTCTATCTCTGTGTTTAGATATGTTTCTATTTAACACACATCATTTCTCTTAATTTTTGCCTCTCTCTCTTAACTTGACTCTGATCAATCGATAATAAAAATAGATTTAGCAACATCTCCATGTGTTCTAGATGTCATACATACATAAATTTGTTATCTAAGGTTCCATATATTTGCTTTATTCATACTTGTTTATAAACACATCACACTCTATTCTAGACTTAGTTCATTATAACTTAAATTGTAAGTATTTTGTGTCTCAAATTCATGCATCACTATCATGATTCCTTGTCTCTTTACTATCTATAGCAATTTTTAGACTCTAGTTTTGATGCACATGATCATTTACATATATTTGATCAGTTACATCAATCAATGTCATTGTCTATGTTGTAATTTAGGGATTTCTTACATTTGCATGCATGTTGTTACATCTAACCATTAGACTAAACATATATTTAAGTATCAATCACTGATGTTGCATTTGGTGCTATGATATGTTGGTACATGTTCAAATATCTCAAATTTAAAATGTATCCATTCGATTGATCTCTAACAGGGTCATGTTATCCTTTTAATCTTTGCACACTTTCAAACATTAGCTTTGTTAATTTTAAAATGTGTCCATCGATATTTATGATTTGAGCTTATGTGTTCCATTATATATCCAAAGATATATGATATTTAATTTTATCTAAACATTAAACATCAAGATATTTATACCATCTCATAGCTTCTTGAGTCTTTCAATTTCTTACACTTTCTCAATCTTCTAGAACCTATTCAATCTTTAAATCATCACTATATCATTAAATGTTGAGCATTTAATCTCATCTAAGTCCACTTGCTCCATTGGATATTCTTTACATGATCATCTATTCACTTTCATATCTTTTAACATGCTCAATCTTTATCTCTTCTTATCTCTTGAGAATGTGACACTTGGTATGAGTGTGTGCCTTTTGTATATTCTTGTCAGTTCTTACTTTTGAGATACTTGGAAACCTTTCATTGATCATTAACTTATTAATTTAAACTATATTATATATTTAATATCAATGCTTCATTATTGTGACATTTATCACTAGCAAAGGTCCCTTTGACAAATTAACTTCACTATGACTCATTGGATCTTCAACATATGATAATGTAATAGTCATTAGTCAAGCTTTATACTTCAAACACTTGTCTTAATCTCATTTCATCATGTCATCTTAGAGCCAATGTGATCCATTGATCTTTTTGAGACATGATCAATCTTTACCTTGAATATATTTGTCTATGTATGGGGACCATCTCACTTATGCCTGGAAGACTAACTTTGCACCTTCATATATTTTGTTTTGCTTAACTATCTAATCTAAAATTTGGACCGTATAAACTAGACATGATGGTGAACATACCCATATAATTAGATTTTTATAAATCCTTCATACATGTGAGATATAAATCTATTAATATGATCACTAAGATTATTTTACCATAGAGCTAGAAATGCCTCGAACTTACTTGGAAGGCCAACTTTGATCTTGAATAACTCTTGTCACACTTAGTCACATGACCTAAAAATTAGTGCGAATGATATTCTTACGTATGGGATTCCATAAATATATATTAGTTTGATCTAGAAGCCTTCATACATGTAATATTTTCTGTTATAAAAATGCTTATTCATTTATTTATTACAATTTGCAAATTTGACTATGTTAGAAAACACTGTCAAAATGCCTGGGAGCCCTACTTTGCTCAAGCATATATCTTGTCATGCTACATCATGTGACTTGAAATATAGTGCATAATAAATAGGCATAAAAAGTAGAAAACTCATATGATCATTTTATCCTCAAACCTCCATATGTGTAAATGCTTACTTGGATTTACTGAACACTTTTGAAATTTTGGCTAAGTAATGAAACTTAGTGGATTTTGTCCATATATCCAACTTTGCATGCCCATATCTTCTACTATGATTCACCACATGAATTCATACCTAGAGTATAATAACTAGGGACTAATGCTATTATAACCATGTGACAATATCCCTCATACTCATTCATATTTGGTAATGGTTATGTCAGTAAAACACCTTCTCATCCTTTCCTGTCATAGACCCAAAATGTCTAGATGAACAATATGAATAACTAGATGAATTTCATTCATGCACACAATAATTTTAATCATCCTTTACCTTTGATAGGATATTTTGTATATCCTCTAATCACCATATTATATCCTAAACATCAATGATATGTTCATAATGTCCCTTTTGACATCAATGACAATCATATTTCTAGCATGTTTGATAGGTGAAGAAAATAGGGAGTATGATTAAATTTGACTAAGAACATCTTTACATTCATTAAAATAAAACTATTAAGCCATGTCATCATTAAGGATAGTATCTCCATTGACTTGGAATAAACCCAGGTAATTTCTAACCTCACACCTCTTAACACCAAAAAAGGTTAAAGTCTTTCTTTAGAAAGATAGACTTTGCAAGGAAATTTATTTCCATATTTGCATATATTGTCAAGCCATTGAAATCCATGTTTAATCAAGATAATAAAATAAAATAGATAATTTAATCCATTAAAGGTTTTCAAGATATCAAAACTACCATCACTCGAGCTCTGGTTTTGATCAATCTATTCACTAAGGATTTACACCTTTATTCATTTTCCTTAGATAGTGTTTTACTTCCACAAAAGGTAGATTACCATGAAAATATAATTTTATTCATGAGTGGAAACTTGAAATATGTAGAGTTTAAATATTTAATGATACATAAAATAGACATATGTACTGATCAATGTTGTGAAGAAGTTAAGGCATTACATCCTAAGAAAAAATATATCATCATTATATACCTAGCTATCCATATCATGCTCTACCAAAATGAATTGGGAAAAATGAGAGGTAAGTGGATTGATAAATTATAGGAGTTCAGTCTTGAAATTAGACTACTGAATATGATGAAATGCTAATGAATCTTCTATCTCATCACTGGTACCAATCCATGCATTTGTATTAAATAAATCAATGGCACTCAATTGCTAATGTCAAATGGTATGCACAAATCATCGACTATTTACTCACATGTGTATATCCCCCAGAGTTAAATCGAGAGTAGAGGTGAGCCCTTAGACTCAAATCAACCCATTATATGATAAAAGGCAGTTTTGTATCAAAATAATTATGAATGCATCTACTTAAGGTGTGTTTCAAAATAGGAATCTATAGACATTAAATAATCTACATGAAAATATAGATAGTGGACATCCCTCAATTAGTGCAACAATTATTAATGTATTGAAAATTATATACTACTATCCAAATTTTTTTAACATTTCGCATAAGTATGTTAAGAGTTGCCATTAATGTAGAGTGCTTTTAAAAAAGGAATTAAAATTCATCATACTCTAAAAAAAAAATAGTTGAATGATTCCTGTTTTTTTTTCAATAGGGTCTTGAATTCATTGAGTTGATAAACCCAACATATATAACATGTCATAAACTATTACTAATAATGATTGATTACTGTAACAAATGAATAAAATTTATGGCCACTAAGAATTCTAAATCATTAGATGTTATCAATTTTTTAGAACAAAATTTATTTACCATGTTTGGGAGTCAAATTTATTTTATTTTTTATAATGGCCCATCTTTCTAACCTTAAAAACTTTACTGAGTGGGCTTATAACAAAAAAATTACCATAAAATTTTCTTTAAATTAGTATCCACAATGGAATGGAGTTTCAAATCAACTAACCAACATATGATGGATTCCATCAAAATGTTAATAAGTGATAAACCAAGACAATGGTGTTTGATAATAATGTATGCATTATGGGTAGACATAACAAGATATAATCATGCCCTAAACGATTCATCTTTTTTACTAGTATATGGATAAAAATTGGTTTTTCGTGTCACTCTTAAAATACCAAAATACCAATTTATGCAAGATTACATGGGAGAGGATGAAGGAATCTAATATAGACCATTTCATATAGTCTGGATGGAAGATGCACAAACTAAATCACTAGACATCTTCAACAAACACCAAGACATTGTCAAAAGATGGTTTCACAAAGGGTCTAAAATCAACCCTTTAAGGATTTTAGGCATAGTGATTTTATGGGATAAAGCACATGATAAAAAAAAATAAAACATGATCATTTAATTGATTTATAGACTAGCCTAGATTAGATATCTAAAATTCTAGGTAACACATTATTTTGATTGAAGGGTCTCCAAGGTAAGGACATTACTTTTCCGGTCAATGGATATTTTTTGAAAACCTAATTCATGGTTGTTCCAACTAGATATGCTTTTGAATTACTATAAGTGTAAATGTATATTTAGGAGTAAAGTAAATTTCTTGATTTCTAGGTTAATCTTTCCCAATTTCTAGGTTTACCTTGCATGCTTTCTAAATTAATTTTTCATATTTTATTAGATCATTACTTCCTATGTTTTTTGCATTTTATTTAGGTTGATTAGTTTTTATGTTTTCTAGATTATTTTTATTAAAATTAAAGAATAGGTGAATTAGTTTTCTATGGTATAATTATAAAAAACTTACCAAAAACAAGGGAATGGTATAAAAAGAAAAATAATTGGCATTCGATAAGATTTGTTCTGGTAGTGCTTGTGCTTCCTAGATTAAGTTATGTGTTATGATTGAATTGAATTATACCTAGATTTTTTAAATTCACTAGGCCTTAGGTATTTAATCTTATATACTCATGTAAATTTTATAAAAACTTATCATTTATAATATATCAACTATAATGTTGCATTCTAAAACCTAGATGAGAGATAATAAACACTAAAATGTATGCACACTAGAAGAAATATATTAAATAAATTAAGTTTTGATACGCATACACCTAGCCAATGGTGATTCCCAACCCTTATTCTATCTATGAAAAAAAACATACAAAATTATGGAAGAAGGGTGATTCAATGAATCTCTATCAGGTTTATGGAAACATGGATGGCAATAAAGTAAGGATTAGAGTGGAATGAGAGGTATCTCTATCAGGGATAGGAATATTTGGATCGTATAAAATCAATTCCTAATATTTCCTTGTTATTTGGTTAAAAAATATGAAATCAAAATGACACCTACAGTGTTAATTTAGGTCTTTGTTAAAAATCTCATAATAAGGGGAAATAAATTTCACAAGAATCACACACATAGATCCCAATAATAAAAAGGGTCAGCATGTTACGTGGGGAAGGAGGAGTCTTTTTTAGGGGATTTATTCCTTGTTATAAATAATTTTTATTTTTATGATGCATTATTGAGATTCTAGGTTCTTAAATGCTCAAGAGTATTTCTCCACAAAATTTTCATTTGTTCTTCCCTAACAAACACACCCATTTTAAAATTTAACTAGGGACCCATTATTTATAGAATATCCTTATATAAGGTCCTAGTAACCTTAGAATTCAATGACATTAGTTTCAATATATATATATATATATATATATATATATATATATATATATATATATATATATATATATATCACATTTCAAATTTATGAGAAGAAAAATAAAAGATGTGTATATGCCATATTCAGGATAACTATATTTTGCCTTTGGTTTTACTTTAATTAAAAATTACCTATGGACATGATGATATTTAAATTTAATGACTAACCATGATGACATGTTATGTTTTAGTTTATTATTTGATTATGCTTCATCTTAAATAGGGATTTTTATGATCAAGTTTTATATAATTTCACCTAGGGACACCTCCAAGCTCATCTGATCCTATCATATGTCATCACCCCACTAACCCAGAGCTCTTGGATATTTTCATAGTTTACAAAGCCTAACTATTTTTTATAACAATCATATTCATTCACGTGTCACCATCCTATTAACCTAGAGACGACATGAATAAAATTCATTGTATTATCATTATGGGTAATCATAATAGTGATATCCATTTGTATGTTATCATCTTGCTAATCGATAGATGATGGAAATAGAATTCATTATACGATAATTTAAGGAAAATGGAATAGTGAGAGTTATCCGTGTGTAAACATCTTGCTAATATGAATATGATGCTAGAATATTTCATTATACAATTATTTTTGGCAGCCATCATAGTGATATCCATCCATGTGTCTTCATCTCACTAACATTTATGATGCCAATAGATTTCATTGTATGATCATTATGAGAAAGTGAAATAATGAAAATCATCCATGTGTCATATTTTAGATAACATGGAGAAAACTTGGTTCATGATAATGACTTTTAAACATCTTACAATTAGACCACTAAGATCCTACCACATGCCATCATCTTGCTCACCCACGACTAGGAGAAAAAAGTACAACATGCTAGAATCTGTATGCAGGCAAAGTAAAAATATTCAACCACATGTCTCTCATAAAAATAATAAAATAAAAAATACATTAATATTAGGCCAAAAAGTATGGAAAAGGGAAATTTATAATATTAAGATGATAAGGTAGCTAGGAATAGGAATAATAAGCCACATGGGAACAAAATCCTTAAAAATTGCATTATAAAATAAAAATTCAAATAATTAAATTAGAAAACTAAATGGATTGAAATTCATTATTTCCAATAATTTCAATGAATTGGTGACTTAATGCATTTAATTCCAAAATATAATGAATCTAAATTAAAGTAGTTCTATTTTCAATACTTGATTTGATCACATTTCCTCCCACCTACCAAATATGATGTACAAATTATAATATCAAAATTACCAATATATTCCAAAATTTTAAAAAACATGATGTATTCCTTATAAATTTTTAATAGCCTCATCATTTTATAGTCTTCCTCCTTCTAGATATTTAATTGTTGGGCCAACTAAATATATAGATACAGTGTTTGATTCAATGGCTATAAATAATGATTTTAAACATTATTTAGAAATTTTGGAGGAAGTCAATGCTATGGAATGATATAAGGTGGAAGAGGAGATCTATATTTTTATAAAACAAAATATAGATGACCTTCCTATAAGAAGGGTAATTAGACTACACAATGTTGTAAATAAGCTAAAGGTAATTCCATACATTGAATAACTATATTATTTATTTATTATGGGAAATATATGAAAATATATTACATTTATAACTTAAACATACCCTTGTATCCTATGTAAGTGGAAATGTATTCAAAAGGTGTTATAGTCTCCCTTTCTTAGAGATGATGTAAAGATAGGGCATGGTTAATTCATGGATGCTTACAGATAATATCCTTGGAAAATTATAACTATGGGTTAGCAACCAAATAATCTTTTTCAATCAAGGACCTATTTATTTTGCTCTAATAGTGACCATCAAATTAGGGGTAAGTATTTATATGGTCCTATTAAATAGAATATATGGCTTCCGAAGAATTTCTTGTGTTAATGAGGTATGGATTATGTTACTAGATATCATCCTAAGTACTAAAAAATTAATTACCCTGGGGTATATGATCACATTTAATTCAATTCATGGAATTACCAATTTAAGAATTTTACTGGATGGTAACTTACACATGATGTCTTATCTACTAGATGTTGCAATAACACATTCAATATATGAATAACCCTAGAAATCATCCATAGAGTATCTAAAAAATAATATTTGTGATGAGTTCAATGTCCTCTATGTTCAAAAAATTAGGAAGCAAATATAAATGTTGATAAAGAATTTTACCCTATGGTGTACTAGGATATTTATACAAATAACATACCTAGATTATTAGATCCCATAAAGAGAACTATTTATAGAATTGGAAAATACTAGGTCTATATCAAGTGTACCATAACAATGATAGAAGGCATAAAGGCACACCCCCTAATTTTACCATGAA
>JARHVA010002853.1:357500-525000 GCA_037957365.1 Torreya grandis
AACAAAAAACAAAACCTTTTGAATGTATGGTAATGTAGAGGCTGTAGAAAAAAGTAATAGGGGACTAGTAGGTGACTAATATGATATAGATCTTAGAGAAATGAGGACAACTTAAAATTTTAAAAAAGGTAATTAAAATAAAAATAACATAATGAAATTTTTAATATAAAATAAATTTGTAATTTTATTCAAACATTAAAATCCATTGTGGTTGATAACAAAGTAACATTAATTTAAAATTTAATAAATAACACATGAATTAAGTTAAATAAAATATTTTAATAATCAATACTTGACTTTAAAGTATATAAATAAAAACACACCATGGAATGTGGATGAAAAATGGACATTGAGCTAGCAAGCTATAATATCACTAATGTAGTTTTTCACTTTGGAAGCACCATAATTATGATTCTCGCATCCATTTGGGAAGCCATTCTAAAGCCACCTTTATGCTACAATATCAGTACTTGAGTTTGGATAATCATGTTCATGTTTGTCCTATAGAGAATTTGTAAAATTTAGAAAAAAAAATATAGTTGATTTGATCTTGCGAGGAAATTTTGAATTGATTAACATGAATATTAAAAAAAAAACTCTGTCTATTTTTAATTGAGAATAAATTAGATATAATGAATTCGAAAACTATTAAAAATAATAAAATTACTAATTGGTCAAGATCTTGAAATAATATTTATAATTTATTCATATTAATTGATTCAAATAATTACAAACCCAAACCATGTTTAAATAAGTTTAAACTCATAAATTAGAGTCTACATGCAAAATTCCAAAAAAACTAAAATTAAAAGAAATATCTGTTTTTAGTACCTACTATTTATAGTAAGTTTCACATGCAAGAATTTTTAGATCTATTTTTTTTTAAATAACCTAAATACTAAAATTATCTTATAAAACAAAATTCAACAGAAATTGACTTTTGGTTCTAAAAATTTATAATTTTTCAAAATTGAATTTTTTCAAAAAAATAATTAAATGTTGATTTTGGACCTTTAGATGATCACATTTAGCCTCCAAAAATTATTTAAATAAAATCTAAGTATATAAAGAGGCTTAAGGAAGAATATAACTTCTCAATATGGTCGTTTTGGTATGTGGAAGAGCTCAAACAGAGTTACGAGTCAAAAGTTATGACCTCCGAAAGGTTGGCCTATTTTTTCTACATCATTCTCCTATGGGTGAAAACAACTCAACTCCTATGATTTGCCCTGATGGTACTACTGCCATTTTTTATTATCAATCTTTTTAAGCTCTCATTTTATAATCCAAGTGTTGTCTTCTTGTTGTAATCCTTCTTACTGCACTAAATACTTGCTATAATTTCCTTGCCTTGTTTTAACTATCTTTATATCTAAAACCTACACTATTTTATCTTTCTTCTTCTTTGGAATTTTTTGCTCTCAATTTATTTCTTCATCTTCATCACCTTCACCATCTTCTCCATGAAATTAACATAAATCTGAAACATTAAATACAGAAGATATATCAAAATTCTATGGTAAACTCACATCATATGTGTTACCATTGATTTTCTTCAAAATTTTACATGGCCCGATTTTATTGTACTTCAATTTATTATATGTACATTTTAGATTTATTTCTTTCTTCAATTAAACCAATACCAACTCTTTTTCTTCAAATACTTTGAATCTTCTTCTGACATCTACTACTACTTTATACTTCTCATTACTTTTATACAACTTTCTTCTTACTCCTTTTAAATACTGCATATGCTCTACAAATGCTTCTACATTATCACTAATTTGATCTACAATTGGTAATTATACCAAATCTAAAGTACCCATAAGATTTTTCTCATAAATAATTTGAAAAGACAACTTTTTTGTTGATCTATTCACATAACTATTGTATGTAAACTCAGCTTGTGGTAAAGCCAAGTCTCATTGCTTTGGCTTTTCTCCCACTATGCATCTCAATAAATTCTTTAAGCCATTATTCATAAATTATGTCTATCCATCTGTTTGTGGGTGATATGCATGACTAAATTGTAGCTTAGTACCCCTCTTCTTTCACAAAGTTCTTCAAAAACGACTTAGAAATTTTATGTACCTATCTAAAGTAAAAGTTTTTGGAACACCATGCAATCTCACAATATCTATAAAAAATAATTTTTCAACTCTAGTGGCATCATTGGTTTTATTACATGCATTGAAATAGACCATTTTAAAAAATCTATCTACAAAAACAAAAATTGAATTATTATCTCTTTGTGTATATGGCAATCCTAACACAATGTCCATACTGAAATCTGTCCATTGTCCTCTTGGAACTGGTAATGACATGTATAGTCTAATATTTTGTGCATGCCCTTTAGCCACCTGACATGTTCTGCACCTTGAAATATACCTTATCACATCTCTTTTCATCTTTTGCCAAAAATAAATTTCCTTCACTAAATCTATTATTTTCATCTTACCAAAATGTTTAGCCAAACCACCACTATGTAATGCTCTTATTATATTATCTCGTAGAGACCCAACTGGAATGCATAATTGTTTGCCTTTGAAGAGATAACCTTCATGTATAAGATACTCATCATGAATAGCATTTGTTCCATTTATTAATGGATTTTTTCACTACTCAATTATCTTGAAACAATATAGATCAGTATCATATAGTTTTTTAATAAATTCACATCCAACTACTTCATTCACCATAGTAGTTAATAATGTTACCCTCATGTTCAATGCATCAACTACCTAATTCTATTTTTCATATTTATGTTTCAACATAAAAGTATACCCATGTAAGAAAGAAACCCACTTTGCATGCCTACTATTCAACTTCTTTTGTGTATTCACATACTTCAAATCCTCATGATCTATAAACAGGATAGAATCTTTAGGCACTAGGTAATTCCACCAATGTCTTAATGCTTTTCCAATTGCATAAATTTTAACATCATAAGTAGAATACTTTATACTTGCCTCATTCAATTTTTCACTGAAATATGCTATTGGCTTTACTTTTTGACTCAATGCAATACCAATTCTCACAAATGAAGCATCACAATCAACCTCAAAGACTTTGTTAAAAATCTAAGAATGCTGAAATTGATATTTCTATAATCTTCTTATACAAAATTTTAAAACATTCTGTGGTTGTTGTAGTCCATGCAAATTCCTTCCCTCTCATGCAATCTGTTATTGGTGCCACAATACTATAAATGTTTTTAATAATTTTATTTTAAAAAGTTCCTAAACCATGGAAACTTCTTACCTCTATAATTATGTTTAGAATAGGCCACTCAACAATTGCCTTTATCTTTTTTTTATCCATTTTCACACCATCTACTAAGACTATAAATCTCAAAAATACCAAAATATTCTGATTAAATTTGTACTTGTTCAGATTTGCATATAACTTGTTCTTTCTTAACAAATGCATTACTATTCTCAATTGTTGTAAGTGTTCTTCTTTGGTCTTACTGAATATCAAAATATCATCAAAATAAACAACAAACCTACTAATATATTCTCATAGCACTGCATTCATCACCCTCATAAATATTCTAGGTGCATTATATAATCCCAATAGCATCACCATCCACTCATCTAAGACATCCCTAGTTTTGAATGTATTTTTCTACTCATCTCCTTCATGAATTGAAATTTGATAATAGCCACTCCTTAGATCAACCTTGGTAAAAATGTTTTCTCGTACAAGAACATCCATCATATCATCTAAACAAGGTATATAAAACTTATATTTTATTAATTACTCTACTATCCACACACATTCTTCATCTTTCATCTTTATTTGTAGTTAGCAATGCTAGTGTTGCACATAGAATCATACTCTCACTTATCATTTTCTTCCTTCAAAATTCAGTAACTTGTTTATTTTATTTTGTATGCTCTATTGGAATCATCCTATAAACTACTTGATTGGGTAGATTTGTTCCTGATATCAAATCAATATGATGCTAAATATCTCTTTTTGATAGTAAACCATCTGGTAACTCATCAGACATAACCTCTACATAGTATTTAAACACTTGCTATTTCTATTGGTATTGGCACCATTTGGTTTCTTCATTATTTACTACTAGTGCATAAAAACAACCTGCTACCTTCATACCTTAGATAAATTCTTTAGTATAAAGCCTGATTTTTGTATTCTCTTCTTCTTTAAAAGGTAAAAAAACTAACTGTATACCACCTTTCCAATAAGTTTACATGTTCTTTACTTCATCATGAACTATATTCCTATCAAATTACCATGATCTCTTCAATAACACATGACATGCATCCATCAAAATAACATCACACCATATTTTATTATTATAACTTTGTCTTATAGAAAACTTGATTAAATGCTTTTTATTTATTATAACATTACATGCATTCCCTTTCCAAAACTATAAAATTTAATAAGGATTAGGATACTTTTAACATTCAAGATTTAGTTTCTCAATCATTTTTTTAGAAACCATAATTTCACAAATACCACCATCTATAATTACTTTGCATATCTTTTCACTTGAAGTACATCTTGTTCAAAAAATATTTGATCATAGCCATGCATCACCACCTTCTTTATTATACACTTGATCTTTCCTTGGAGTGATCATGGTTCTTCTCATCATGAGATTCTCTCTAACATTTACTAGTGTAACTTCAGTATTCTACTCTGCTATTTTAGACTCAACTGGATTTACTCTTGGGCAATCTTCGTACCTTCTTTTTTGATCTTTATAGTTTGGACACTTAAATGCTCTATACCCTTCTTCTCTACATCTATAATAGACTTAAAATCTATATTAATTTAGAAATCATCCTCTACTACCACCATATCCTTGTCCTCTCTAAAATCATCTTCCTTTTTGTTAGTATCGAAACCCTTGCCTATTATCATCTTATCTTTCTACACCACATGACAATTCACCTTTATTTGCATTAAAGCCACCTCTAGTGGTATCAAACCCACCTCATCTCCTTATTGGAGGGGATACACCTCTTCTTAGATTAGTAGATGTCTTTTTGAAATTCTATCTATTTTGTTTTTCTTCTGCCTTCAAAGCTAATTGATAACTCTCCTCCATGTTAAGTATTTTATGCATGATTAATTCATCTTGAATAGAAAATTATAAACTATCTCCATATCTTTTAGACATCTGCTCTTTTGTTTCATCATGATCCACTCATATAGAAAGCTTATCAAATTTATCTATATATTATGACCTTTTTACCTTAAATTTTTAATTTTTTTGTATAGGGTTTGTAAATAATTCATAGGAAGAATGTTCTTCCTCAGCTTCTTCTCCATATTTTTGTATGAATTAATCGTCTCTTTAACTTTTCTTTGTCTCTCTTTCTACAGGTGATCTCACCAAATGATTGCATGACCTTTCAATTTCATGCATGCAAACTTTAATTTCTTATCTTCTCTCATAGTCTTCCACTTGAAGAACTTCATGTTATTCATCCAATCTATCAACTCCTCTGGTTTTAAACTACATCCATAATTTAGAACATCAACTTGGATTCCTTAGAACATCAACTTGGATTCCTTCATTTTTTCTTTCTAAATCTCAAACCATCCTCTCTTCTATCGATGGTGGTTGCTCTTGATGTTCTTCTTGCTGAACTTCTTCATTATATTTGTGTCTTCCTCATCACCACCTTATCTTCTTCCTTGATTGGTAATAACCTTTGTTAATTGTTAAACTTGATTTTGTAGCTCTTGTATAGTCCAGTACATTTATGTCATACCTCCTCAGCCTCTCACCATTATTTACTCATTTAAGATTTGAATGTGCTCTAATACTAGATAATGAACCCAAAAACTATCAATAACAAGAAAATTACAAATAAACCAAGATCTTCAAATAATACTAAGAATTGATTTGTATTGATTTTTTCAAATAATTACAAACCTAAACCATGCTTAAATAAGCATAAACTAAAAAATTAGAGTCTACATGCTAAATTTTAAAAAAAAAATCTAAAATCTAAAAAAAGTGTCTATTTTTAGTAGCTGCTATTTATAATAAGTTTTGGATGCAAGCGCACATAGCTCTAAAAATTTCTTCAAATAACCTAAATAGTAAAGTTAGCCTATGAAACAAAATTCAACTGAAATTGTCTTTTGGTTTTAAAAATATACAATTTATAAAAATAGAAAATTCTTGAAAAAATCATTAAACATTAATTTTGAACCGTCAAATGATCACGTTTGGCCTCTGAAAAATATCAAAATCAAATCTAAGTGAATAGAGCAGCTTAGGACATAATCAAACTTTTTAATATGATCGTTTTGGCACATGAAAGAGCTGAAACAGAGTTAGGAATCAAAAGTTATTACCTTTAGAAAGTTGTCCTATTTTTTCTACATCAAGATATGATGGTCACATAACAATTATTACAATAAAATAATATTTAAAAGTACATTATGGTGGTGTTATTATTTTAATCTCTCTAAAAGAATAAGAGATAAATCCATATATGACACCAAAATAAAAAGTTATAAGATATAACTTTTCCTTATTTATTAAAGTATGTGTAAGAATCTCCATTATCCAATAAAATAAATTTACATTTGATTCAACCACTAGATTTATCAGGTACTTCCTCAATTCTAGAACACTAGTTACAAATCACCTCCCATGTGATCACCCACACAGTAAGAAATTTAGAATATATATCGGTTGGGTGCAAAAAATTAAAATTATATTGAGCTCATAAGGGAAGGTGAATTGCTATGTGGATAAGATTAATCATTTAATGAATACTTAGATTTTGATTAGTTAAATGCGGTCGATGGTGATCAACAAAAATTCATATGCAAATAGGTTTCACTTATGTAAGTGAAATCTCGTAGTATATTTCCATGGATAATCTTTAAAAAATCATTACAAACTAAAATCATGTCCCTCTTATTGAGATATGGCTGAGGGCACTGAATTATACACTGAAGGGATTTCGAGCCAGTTGTTGGGCTATGTATATATAGAGTGACCTCTGTTGGGAAGAAGCATTCGAATTGTTGTAAGACATTCTAAATTTTATCTTCCATATCACAGAAGTCGTTAAACCTTTAGGATGGAAAAATTCCAGAATTACATATTCCTTCATTCATCAATGTATGCAAATTGAATTCATTCATCGATGTATGCAAATTGAAAGATATAGCGGTCAACTATCAGGTCCATATTTTTCAAAAAATTTAACCCAATTTCCAAGTTCTAGGTACATTCATAAATAACACATATCAGTAAGACATGGCTTTTGGTATTATAGGATTTCGTTAAAAAAAAATCCTTTGAGGATTAAGATTTGTTGGCAATTAAAAACTTAAAAATATTGAAAATATTCTTTTGTCCTGGGCTATTAGAGGATATACCACTGGTGACTACGTAAAAGTCTCAAGCTGAAGATAGAAACTACCATTCATGATACTATAGAAAAAAGCAGATATGATTGGCAAAATAAAGTGTTTATTTTGAAGTTCCGCAATATGAACTCGAATAGTGCAATTGACTATACACACACAAACAGTGATTAAGGCATTTATATAAAGGGATTGTTTGAGGCTGAAAGTATCATAAAGTGACCCAAAAAAATATTAATGCAGATAAGGTTGAAGATGATCATCTAAAAACCCTAAATATCATAGAGAAACTAAGTTAGAGGGAGGTAGTACACTCCAGAAAACTTTAATCAATTAGAATCAATTAAGAAACTTTTTAAAAAATGGGTGGAAAATATTGGTACTGATTTAGCACCAAAGATGATAACTATGGGATACTATTAGAGAGTGGAACAAGATTAATTTTTTAAATTCTCGCGAGATTATAAAGTTCTCTTTCTCACAATGTTCAACGAAGTGAAGGCTATAGTTACCTCATTGGGAGAGATGCATATTGAAACTAAGGCGTGAGCATGCCAATTAAGAAGAGACCGTTTAGTATGAATACAAATATGAAAATTAAGGTGAAACAATAAAGTTACCATATATGGTGGAACTTTGAGTCATTTATCTATTTGAGAACTCAAATAGATAGGTCCTGTGGTTAACTAGCCGAAGAAGAGATGAGAAATTTGGGTTTTCGAATATAATCTTTCACTGAATGATCCGTTCGCTATTAATATTATTGAATATGTGACTTAAATTGTTGTAAGGCATGACGTCTACTCATTTAGAGATGGTTTTAGTGGATATCATAAAATCCCCACTGTAAATGAAGTCTAGACAATAAAGACTTTCACGACAGGGTGTGGGCCGTTTTATTATATGGAGATGCATTTTGGAATGAAAAATGCAGTAGTATTTTACCATAGAGTCCTAATTAATTGTTTCACTGACTTCATCGATGAATTTATGGAAGTACACCCAGATTGTTGCGTAGTGTTCCAATTATTTAAGGAACACTTGTCTAATTGACGAATTAATACTATAAAGATGTGTGCTGTGAATTGCATGGAATTCAATGATTTTTTCCCACACCGTTTGATGTGATGATTGGACAAGCATTTTACAGTGAGTTTATTTCCACGAGGAAAAAATTACGGTAATAGTAGAGCTCAAACAACCCACTAACCAATCATAAGTGGGATTATTTTCTGCTAATATTGGGTATTAGTTTAAGATTAATCATAGATACACAGCGATTTTAGCACCACAATAACGGTTAATGAGCAAGGATAATAAGTTTGAATTGACTTCGAAATGTCATAAGACATAATCACGGCAAATACCTTGGTCTTTCTACATTGAAACAAATTGTTTCATGTCCATGTGGATATATCTAAACCAATAATGGATATGTAGAGTAAAATATACTCTCCATTTCATTCTGATTTTCAGCAGCGTATGATCCAGATCACTGTCCCTGCATAATTTGCTTTGAGACGGTGAAGTTTTTAAAACAGAGCGCGGGCTCTATTTTCCTTTTAATTCATTTTTTCTCTAAGTGTTGAAGTCAAGTGGAAGCTGCCAAGTGTCATTTTCCGAGGTGCCTTTCATATTTTCTATGAGTTGGTCAGAACGTGCCACGTATCTCATAGCGACTTAGCAGAACGTGACAAGTGTTAGCATCAGTGTTTCATATTGGCACCAGCGTTTCATCTATTTTTAGCAAAAGGTTTTAGCAAGCTAAGTATCAGGATCAGGGGAAAAGCGCCAAGAGGCAATCGCAGAAGGTCTCAATTTTGCTTTTCTAAAAGCGACGGAAGATGCCATGTATCCCAGCAGAAGAGAGCAGAAGCCACCACGTGTCAAGATCCAAATTATTTTCATTTTGCTTCACTGATATAACAAAGACTGTGTTGGGTCTCAAGTTTTGTTTCTAAAGCAAGCGAAAGTTGCCAGGTGTCACTGTCCACGTAAATATCAAATAAGACCTAATTGTTTCTATGATATAAACAGAGTAAAATGGAGACCGCCATGTGTCACCTTCCGTAGGTTTCTAAAAAGGTAGCTAAAAGAAGTGGAGACCACCACATAACCCCAGATAAGTAAAACGGAGATTGCCATGTGTCTTTTGATGAAGCAACAAAGTTTGCCACCTATCCCTGTGCCCCTTTTTAAAGTTACTCAGGTAAGAAATGTTGTGAGTCTTATTTTCCTTTAAGCTATTGAAGTTTCAAGGAAGCGGATTGCAACAGGTGTCAAAGGCGGAACGCTCATAAGCAAAGACACAAAAAGAGTATAAGTTACACAAAAAGTGCCACGTGTCTTCGATAGGTGCTACAGAACCCGCCAAGTGTCGTCCTCCGGTGTCTGCTATAGTAATAAGAAGGTTTTCAAGAAATTGGATAAGTGTTACCTAGCGTTTAAGAGAAGGGAGCATCCTGCAGTCTATTTCAGCCAATGAACTGCCAAAAGACAAAGCATTTTAGAATCCATAAAATATCTTCTGTTAGACACTTCTAGTTCGGTTAGATTTCAGTTGGGAAGTTAGATTGGGAACAAGTAGACAATTCAAAGTGAATCAAAGGCTATAAATAAGGGTCCAGAGATCACCAAAAAAGGATCATCATCAAAGACCAGAGAGAATTTTTTGAAAGAATTATTGTTAAGAGTTTAGACATTCTAGAGTTGTGACTAGGAATATCATTTGCCTTTGTTTTATTTTCTTAAGTTGGAAGGTTTATGTAACTGTGCGTGTTTCTGTGCCTCTTATGTGACTGGAGAATTAATGAGAAGATTGAATCCTGTGACTTTGTTGATACTTTTTGTGTTATTGATAAAGTAGTCTAGGCTATGTTGTCAAGAGTTTAGACTTTCTAGAGCTGTGATTAGGAATGTTATTTGTCTTTGTTTCATTTTCTTGAGTTGAAAAGTTTATATAAATGTGTGTGTTTTTATGCCTCTTATGTGACTTGAAGATTCAAATAAGAAGATTTAACCCTATGCCTTTGTTGACATTTTCTGTATCATTGCAAAAGCAGTCTATGTTGTGAGCCTCTATTTTTATTATTTTCATCTTTTACATTGATCATGCACTTGTTTGCTCTTAAATGTAAAGGAATCTTACATATAGTCTCACTGTGATCAGGATTAAGGTTGAATTACATTCAAGCGCATCGCCATAGTTAGATTTTCTTTCTCACATTTGCGTTTTTGTTAAAATTCCTATCCCTTTTCCCAGTATACACTTGATATAAAGAAGAGACCAACATCTTAAAAATCTAGAGGTTGTTTCAAGTCTCAAGTCCCGCATCTTGAAACTTCCCATAGTTGGTGTTAGAATCAAGCACAATTTTAAATCATCAATAGTTTTTGGCACGCCCGGTGGGACTAATCTTAAAGTTTCTTTCAAGATCGTATGAACCAGAGAGCTATGAGGAGTCATAGCTATAGACCAGTAACTAGATCACAATCTGATATAAACCTAGGTATTCTTTTGCCACCTTTGGTAACTAGTCCAAGAAGAAGAGTCAACCAGTTTATACCAATACCTAGAGAAAATATGGGAGCCCCTATACCTCCAAAAAAATATGCAATTTGGAACACTAGTAGTCCCTTGATTCTCCGAATACCACCAACCACTTGGGACCCTATCCCAGTTAATTCCCTAAAAGCACCACCCAAATTTACTGGATAAGACTTTAAAACACTTGAAGAACATCTAGAGGATGTATCAAGTGTTTGTGATATACATGTTGTCATGTAGCAAAATGTAGCCATCAGATTATTAGCAGCTTCTTTTAAAGGAAAAGCTCTAGAATGGTACTAGTCTCTGACCCCGAATACCATCTCTACATGGGATCATCTCGGAGATCTTTTCTTTGAAATATTCAAAGAGAAGGGTGATAACTCTTCTTTGTTATAACAATTAATTACCATTCAAAAGGCACCACAAGAAGCAACGACTGACTTCAATTCTAGATTCTAAAAGACTTGGGAAAGAATCCATGCTACAGCTACACCATTACCAGGTATAGCCATAGTGTTTTATCTTAAGGCTTTGAATTCAAATATATATGTTATGATTCAGTCACTTGGACACAATTTGCTAGAGGTTTATGACTATGCGGTCAGAGCTGAGAACAATTTAATAGATACTGGAAAGTTACTCCCAAAGCCTCCCATGCCTATGTTCTCAGAAATTTCCTTACCATTACCTCAAGAAGCCCCTAAATCTATAGCCCCACCTGTGTCTATGTACACCAATCCTCAATCATCTGCTAAAGAAATTGTCTCCACTAAGTTATATGAGCTAGATGATATCAAGAATATCCTATGGACATTTTCTAATGAGATGATTAATATAAAAAGACAACATAATACTTTTCCTAAACCCCAATACCAGGGCTATCAAGGAAATAGATTTTCATCTCAGCCAAACCAATACCAGGGCCCTCCAAGACAAAATAATCATCAACCAGCAAACTAATTAGTTGCAGTTCCCACACCCTCACAAACTATTCCTCCCAATTCAAATAGGGAGATTGTTCCAGGGCAAAATAACTATGTGGATAACAGTAATTCCTGGTGTTTCCCTTGCAATAATGCTTATACACCTAGAGATTGTCCTATGGGTAATCTACAACAAAAGGTGGCAGAACAAAGAAGAATGGATGGTCAGTTTGCAAGTTCCAGTGACAATCAAGCCTACCAGTCTTCTGGTATACAAAATTCAGTCCTAGTTGCTCAGATGTAAGGGATGTCCTTGCAATAAGAGGAATAAATAGCCTAGAAATATGAGTTGTTCTCATGGGTTGAAAATGAAGATTCAATAGTCTTGAATGAAGTTCCTGCTTCCAAGAAACCAATGGTGCCATCAGACTACTGTACTAAATCAAAGAGAAGAATGTTGGAACAACATGAAGTTGTAAACAATGAAGTTATGGAGAATACTCTATTTTAAGGTCATCAAAATGTAGTAGTCAGACAAGAAGTGTTTCAGCCAGTGTAGAACCAAGTAATTCCTCGACAAATTCAAGAAAGGGCAAGATATCCTAATCTTCCAAGAATTCAAACTTTAGGATCAATTAATAGGTTGATCGACTAAATATTACCCTAGCACAAGTATCAATTTGGGACATATTAGCTATTCCTGAACAAAGGACACTGTTACAAGAAGCTCTTCAAAATTAAACAATGCCCAAATGTACTAAAAGACATGCTGATAAAAGAAAGCTCAAAGACACAGTTCATCTATAAACAACAACCTTAGTAAACAATGCATCAGAGGTAAGCAAATCCAAACTGGATTCTTTCTATTTTACTAAGATAGGTGACTAGACTAAGCATAATCAGGAAAAAGAAAATAACCAGTTGTTAGCTATGACACATAGTGACCCATATGAAAATTATAACTCTACTAGTCTGGGCACTTATGTTATTTTTGATGAGGACCATGAAATCCTAAATGTTTTAAGAGAAGGGACACCAACTACTCATGGATCCAAAAAATATTTAGAAATTTGGACTTTAAATTTTGATGGGGCTAGAAGTAAAAATGGTGTTGGAGTAGGAATTTGTCTTACTGCTCCAAATGGTGAAAAAAATTTAAGCGCTATCCATTTTCAATTTACTTTTACTAATAATGATGCCGAGTATGAATTTTTACTACATGGGCTCCTATTAGTCAAGAAAAAAGGAATAAAGAATCTAATAGTAAAATGAGATTTAGAATTAGTGGTAAAGCAAATTAGAGAAAAGGCAATAGCAAAGAATGTCAGGATGAAATCCTATAAGCATAAAATTTGAGATTTAATAGAAGATTTTGAAGCTTTTAATATTTAAGTAGTTCCCAGGTTTCAAAATCCTGAAGTCGATATGATGGCACAGATTGGTTCACAGTTTGATCCATCAACTAGCCTATTAGTAAACAATGAGTCAGTAAAGGTTATAGTGAGGCCAACTATCCCAGATAATGAAGAGAATTGGCAAGTGTTTGAGAATGATTTTCAAGTACTCTCATTCTTGCAATAATTAGGGGAATTTGCTGATCAAATGCAACCAAAGATAGAAGAGGCATATGGGGATCAAATTATACAATTAAAAAATAATAAGCTTCCCAAAGGTTTAATCACTTTATAGAGCTTTTTTTTATCCAGAAGATGTAAGCAACTCAAAGATAAAAGGAAAGGCTAATTGAATTATGTAAAAAATATGACAAAGTCATAGCCTGGAGCTATGAAGACCTTCATGGATACAATAGAGACATCATTCAGCACATAATATAACTAACTAAAGGAACTAAGCTTGTCAAACAGAAATAGAGGCCAATGAATCTAATGATTGAGCCTATAATGGTGGATGAGTTGCAGAAACTTTTAGATTCTAAACTATTTTTTCCAATCAAACACTCAACCTGGGTATCAAATCTAGTACCAGCTAGGAAAAAGAATGGTGATATAAGACTTTGTGTAGATTTTAGAGATCTAAACAAAGCATCTTTGAAGGATCGTTATCCCTTGCCCTCCATGGAACAAATTCTACAAACTGTGGCTGGATCAGATAGATTCTCTTTTCTAGATGGTTTCTCTATATACAATCAGATTTCATTGGCTAAAGAAAACCAATACAAGACTATATTTACTACCAAATGGGGAACATTTGCATATGCTAAAATGCCATTTGATCTGTCAAATGCTGGAGCCCCTTTTCAGAGAGGTATGGATGTTGCATTTGGGGAACTGATAAATCAAATCATCCTAATTTATCTTGATGATCTTACTATTTTTTCAAAGAATGCTGTTGATCATTATGATCATTTAGAAGCTGTGTTTAAAAAATGTCAAGAATTTGGAATATCTTTGAATCTTAAGAAATGTATCTTTGCTGTCCCTCAAGTCAAATTATTGGGACATATAGTATCTAAAGAAGGAGTTTACATAGACCCAAAAAGAGTGGCAGCTATAATGAACTTACCTCTTCTAGTAAATAAGAAAGCAATTGAATCTTTCTTGGGAAAGATTAATTTCATCAGTCAATTTATATCTGACTTTGCAGGCTTAGTAAGACCAGTGGCACTCTTGTTGAAAAAAGACCTAATTTTCAAGTGGACTATGGAAGGAAAGCAAACCTTTGAAGAGGTCAAGAAAGCTATCTCAATAGCTCCAGTACTTAGAAACCCAATTTTTTTAAGCCTTTTGTAATGTATGTATATGGAGGAGAGCTCAGTATTGTTGTTGTCCTTACACAAAAGGATGATAAATAAGAGGGAGAGCATCCAACAAACTTTTTCTCGAAGACTCTTAGGGAATATGAAACTAGATATAACTTTGTGAAAAAACAAGCATATGCTATGGTAAAAGCTCTCAAAAAGTTCATGCATATAGTATCAGGAAGTAAAATCCTGATACTTGTAGCTCATCCAAGTGTCAGAGAATATATCATGGAGGGTGAAATTACTAAAAAAAGAGCAAACTGGATAACTAAGATTCTTGAATATGAGGTAGAAGTCAAACCCAGTAAATTAGTCAAAGGTAGGGGTTTTTGCTAATATATGACTCGGGAGCTTGAAAAGATGATACCTGAAGAGACAAATTCAAAAACAGAAGAAGAAATTGTATTGAAAATACAAGAAGTTGATCGGGAATCATGGGTCACAAGCAGGATGTATTTTATGAAAAATGGGATTTACCCAAGAGAAATCCCTCAAAATAAGAGAATATACTATAGGATGGAAGGAGTTCATTTTGTTTTAATTGAACAGGTTCTTTTTAGAAGAAATTCTGATGCCAAATTGCTAAGTTGTGTAGAAAAGAATGAGGCTAAGAAAATACTACATGAAATGCATCATGGAGTATCAGGTGGACATTTTTCTAAAAAGACTAAAACTATAAAGATAAGTAAGGTAGGTTATTTTTGGCCTACTTTATTTATAGATTGTTATCAGCTAGTTAAAAAATGTAAATCTTGTCAATATTATGTGGGGATGAGAAGGAATGAATCAATGGCTCTTAGCCCTATAATTGTGGATGAACCTTTTGCTCAATGGGGTCTTGAATTCATTGGAATGATAAATCCAGTATCTAGCATGGGTCAGAAATGGATCCTAACAGCCACAGATTATTTCACCAGATGGACTGAGATAGTGCCACTCCAGGAAGCAATAGAAAATATGATCCTAGATTTTCTAGGGAATATCACTACTCATTTTGGGGCTCCTCGCACCATAAATTCATATAATGCTAAAGAATTTTTAGGGTCCAAAGTATTTGACATTGCATTAAAGCATGGAATATATCTAAAAATTTCTTCTAATTATTACTCTCAAGGTAATGGTTTGGCAGAATCGACTAATAAGATCCTGATTAGACTCATCAAAAGAATAGGGGTTGATCATCACAAGGAGTGGCATAAAGTGCTTAATTTAGCACTGTGGGATGATAGAATTACGTCTAAACAAGTGATCAAAATGTCCCCATATTAATTGGTATATGGGAAACCTGTTGTAATTCCCCCAGGCTTGGAGATTCCTGCTCTCCAGCTGATCAAACAAATTGAAATTAAAGAAAATGGCCCCATGCAGGTCAAACTAGCAGAACTTCTAGAAGTTTAAGAAAAGAGGGATGAAGTACATGATTCATTGATAAAGTATCAAAAAATAATTAAAGACTATTTTGATAAAAGGACTTCAAATCCCCATTTCAAAATAGGATCAATTGTTTTTAAATGGGATGCAAGAGCTACCAAACCAGGTCAACACACTAAGTTTGAAGCATTATGGACTAGACATTATAAGATTCAGGCACGTAAAAAGAAAAATTTGTTTGAGCTAGAAATGATGGAAGGTGAACTTGAAGAGATTCCTGCAAATAGAATCTATTTGAAACATTTTAGTTAAAACTATGTTTTTTTAGCAATTTTAGATCATGCAAGAGTTGTAGATTATTTTTGATCAGGCTCAAAAGTCCTTGGGGTTGCCAATAACTGTAGAGTAAAAAATATGTTTCATTCTAATTTTTAGCAGCACATGATCCATATCACTATCCTCGCATAATTTGGTTCGAGATGGTGATGTTTTAAAATAGAGCGTAGGCTCTATTTTCTTTTTGATTCATTTTTATCTAAGTGTTGAAGTCAAACAGAAGCTGCCAAGTGTCATATTCTAAGGTGCCTTTCATATTTTCTATGAGTTGGTCAGAATGTGCCACATATCTCATAGCAACTCAGCGGAATGCGACAAGTGTCGGCATCCACGTTTCATATCGGCACCAATGTTTCATCTATTTTTAGTGAAAGGTTTTAACAAGCTAAGTATCAAGATCAGGTGAAAAGTGCAATGTGGCAATCGTGAAAGGTCTCAATTTTACTTTTCTAAAAGTGATAGAAGATGCCACATATCCTAGTGGAAGAGAGTGGAAGCCACCACATGTCGAGATTTGAATTATTTTCATTTTGCTTCATCGATATAATAAAGACTGTAGTGGGTCTCAAGTTTTGTTTCTAAAGCAAGCAAAAGTTGCCAGGTGTCATTGTCCACATAAATATGAAATAAGACCTAATTATTTCTATGCTATAAATAGAGTAAAATGGAGACCACCATGTAATCCCAGCTAAGTAAAGCAGAGATTGACACGTGTCTTTTGATGAAGTAGTGGAGTTTGCCACCTATCCCTGTGCCCCTTTTTAAAGTTACTCAGGTAAGAAATGCTATGAGTCTTATTTTATTTTAAGCTATTGAAGTTTAGAGGAAATGGATTGCAATAGGTGTCAAAGGTGGAACGCTCATAAGCAAAGACACAAAAAGAGTATAAGTTACATGAAAAGTGCCACGTGTCTTCGATAGGTGTTGCGGAGCCTACCAAGTGTCATCCTCTGATGTCTCTTAAAGTAATAAGAAGGTTTTCAAGAAATTAGCTAAGTGTTACCTAGCGTTTAAGAGAAGGGAGCATCCTACAATTTGTTTCAGCCATTGAACTGCCAGAAGATAAAGCATTTTAGAATAAATAAAATATCTTCTGTTAGACACTTCAAGTTTGGTTAGATTTTAGTTGGGCCATTAGATTGGGAACAAGAAGACAATCTGGAGTGAATCCAAGGCTATAAATAAGGGTGCAAAGATCACCAAAAAAGGATCATCATCAGAGACCAGAGAGAATTTTTTGAAAGAATTATTGTTAAGATTTTAGACTTTCTAGAGCTGTGACTAGGAATATCATTTGCCTTTATTCTATCTTCTTAAGTTTGAAGGTTTATGTAACTATGCATATTTTTGTGCCTCTTATGTGACTGGAGAATTAATGAAAATATTGAATCTTGTGCCTTTGTTGATACTTTTTGTGTTATTGATAAAGTAGTCTAGGCTATGTTGTCAAGAGTTTAGACTTTCTAGAGCTGTGATTAGGAATGTTATTTGCCTTTGTTTCATTTTTTTGAGTTGAAAAGTTTATATAATTGTGCATGTTTTTATGCCTCTTATGTGACTTGAAGATTCAAATAAGAAGATTTAACCATGTGCCTTTATTGACATTTTTTGTATCACTGCAAAAACAGTCAATGTTGTGAGCCTCTGTTTCTATTGTTTCCATCTTTTACATTGATCATGCACTTGTTTGCTCTTAAATGTAAATCAATATTACATATAGTCTCACTATGCTCAGGATTAAGGTCAAATTACATTCAGGGGCATTGCCATAGTTAGATTTTCTTTTGCACATTTGTGTTTCTATTAAAATTCCTATCCCTTTTCCCAATATACACTTGATATAAAAAAGAAACCAGCTTCTTAAAAATTTGGAGATTGTTTCAAGTTGCAAGTCCCACATCTTGAAACTTTCCATTGTTGGTGTTAGAATCAAGGGCAATTTTAAATCATCAACAGTTTTTAGCATGCCTGGTTGGACCAATCTTGAAGTTTATTTCAAGATCATATGAACCACAGAGCTATGAGGAATCATAGCTGTGGACCAATAACTAGATCACAATCTGCTATAAACCAAGGTCTTGTTTTGCCACCATTGGTAACTAGTCTAAGAAGAAGAGTCAACTAGTTTATACCAATACCAAGAGGAAATATGGGAGCCCCTATACCCCCAAAAAACTATGCAAGTTGGAACACTGGTAGTACCTTGATTCTCCCAGTACCACTAGCCTCTTGGAACCCTATCCCAGTTAATGCCCTAAAAGCTCTACCCAAATTCAGTGGGCAAGACTTTAAAACACTTGAGGAACATCTGCAGGATGTATAAGATGTTTGTGTTATACATGTTGTCACACAGCAAAATGTGGCCATAAGATTATTAGCAGCTTCTTTTGAAGGGAAAGATCTAGAATGGTACTAGTCCCTGACCTCGAATATCATCTCTATATGAGATTAGCTCGGAGATCTTTTCTTTGAAAGATTCAAAGAGAAGGGTGATCAGTTTTCTTTGTCACAGCAATTAATTACCATTCAAAGGGCACCACAAGAAGTAATGACTGACATCAATTTTAGATTCCAAAAGACCTAGAAATGAATCCTTGCTATAGCTAAAACATTACCAGGTATGGCCATAGTGTTTTATCTTAAGTCTTTGAATTTAGATATATCTATTATAATTCAGTCACTTGGAGGACACAATTTACTAGAGGCTTATGACTATGTGGTCAGAGCTGAGAACAATTTAATAGATGTTGTAAAGTTATTCCTAAGGCCTCCCATGCCCATGTTCCCAAAAGTTTCCTTACCATTACCTCAAGAAGCCCCTAAATCTATAGCCCCACCTGTGTCTATGTAGACCTATCCTCAGTCGTCTGCTAAATAAATTATCCCCACTTAGTCATCTGAGCTGAATGATATCAATAATATCCTAAGGACATTTTCTAATGAGCTGATCAATATAAAAAGACAACTGAATACTTTTCCTAAACCATAATATCAGGGCTTTTAAAAAAATGGATTTTCATCTCAGCCAAACCAATACCAGGGCCCTCCAAGACAAAATAATCATCATTTAGCAAACCAATTAGTTGAATTCCCCACACCCTCACAGACTATTCCTCCTAATTCAAATAGGTAGATTGTTCTAGGGCAAAATAACTATGTGGATAACACTAATGCCTAGTGTTTCCCTTGTAATAATGCTCATACACCTAGAGATTGTCCTATGGGTAATCTACAACAAAAGGTGGCACAACAAAGAAGAATGGATGGTCAGTTTGCAAGTTTCAGTGACAATCAAGCCTACTAGTCCTTTGGTATAAAAAATTCAGTCCTAATGGCTCAAATGCAAGGGATGTCCTTGCAACAAGAGGAAGAAATAGCCCCGAAATATGCTTTGTTCTCATGGGTTGAAAATGAAGAATCAATATTCTTGAATGAAGTTTCTGCTTTAAAGAAACCAATGGTGCCATCAGACTACTATACTAAATCAGAGAGAAGAATGCTGGAACAGCCTAAAGTTGTAAACAATGAAGTTATGGAGAATACTCTATTTCAAGGTCATCAAAATGTAGCAGTCAGACAAGAAGTGTTTCAGCTAGTGCAAAACCAAGTAATTTTCGGACAAATTCAAGAAAGGGAAAGATATTCTAATCTTCTAAGAATTAAAACTTTAGGATCAATGAATGTGGTTGATCAATTGAAGATGACCCTAGCACAAGTATTAATTTGGGACATATTCACTGTTCCTGAATAAAGGACACTGTTACACGAAGCTCTTCAAAATTAAGCAATGCCCAAATGTACTGAAGGACCTGATGATAAACGAAAGCTCAAAGACACGGTTCATCTATAGAGAATATTCTTAGTAAACAATGCATTAGATGTAAGCAAATCCAAATTGGATTCCTTCTATTTTACTAAGATAGGTGACTGGACTAAGCATAATCAGGAAAAAGAAAATAACCAGTTGTTAGCTATGACGCATAGTGACCCATATGAAAATTATAACTATAATGGTCTGGGCACTAATGTTATTTTTGATGAGGACCATGAAATCCCAAATATTTTAAGGAAAGAGACACCAACTACTCACGGATCCGAAAAAGATTCAAAAATTTGGACTTTAAATTTTGATGGGGCTAGAAGTAAAAATGGTGTTGGAGTAGGAATTTGTCTTAATTCTCAAAATGGTGAAAAAATGTTAAGGGCTATCTATTTTCAATTTACTTCTACTAATAATGATGCCGAGTATGAATCTTTAGTACATGGGCTCCTATTAGCCAAGAAAAAAGGAATAAAGAATATAATAGTAGAAGGAGATTCAGAATTAGTGGTAAAGAAAATTAGAGAAAAGGCAATAGCAAAGAATGTCAGGATGAAATCCTATAAGCACAAAATTTGAGATTTAATAGAAGATTTTGAAGCTTTTAATATTTAAGTAATTCCCAGGGTTCAAAATTTTGAAGCTGATAGGATGGCATAGATTGGTTCGTAGTTTGATCCAGGAACTAGCCTATTAGTTAATAATGCGTCAGTAAAGGTTATAGTGAGTCCAACTATCTTGGATAATGATGAGAATTGGCAAGTGTTTGAGAATGATTTTCAAGTACTCTCTTTCTTGAAACAATCAGGGGAATTTGCTGATCAAATGCAACCAAAGATTGAAGAGGCATATGGGGATCAAATTATACAATTAAAAAATAATAAGCTTTCCAAAGGTTTAATCATTTTAGAGAACCTTTTGATCAGGAATATGTAAGCCTGGAGAAGAAAAGGTTCCAAGAAAATAAATCAGACTATTTTGAAATAGAGGTGACTGAAGGGAAAAAATTAAAAGTTGGAAATTTTGTAACTCAAAGAGAAAAAGAAAGGCTAATTGAATTATGCAAAAAATATGATAGAGTCATAGCCTAGAGCTATGAAGACCTTCATGAATATAATAGAGACATCATTCAGCACATAATAGAACTGACTAAAGGATCTAAGCCTGTCAGACAGAAACAAAGGCCAATGAATCGAAGGATTGAGCCTCTAATGGTGGACGAGTTGTAGAAATTTTTATATTCTAAAATAATTTTTCCAATCAAACACTCAACCTGGGTATCAAATCTAGTACCAGTTAGGAAAAATAATGGTGATATAAGACTTTGTGTAGATTTCAAAGATCTAAACAAATCATCTTTGAAGGATCAGTATCCATTGCCCTCCATGGAACAAATTCTACAAGTTGTGGCTAGATCAGAGAGATTCTCTTTGCTAAATGGTTTCTCTGGATACAATCAGATTTGGTTGGCTAAAGAAGACTAATATAAAACTACTTTTACTACCAAATGGGGAATATTTGCATATGCTAAAATTCCATTTGGCCTATCAAATGCTGGAGCCACTTTTTAGAGAGCTATGGATGTTGCATTTGGGGAACTGATAAATAAAATCATCTTGATTTATCTTGATGATCTTACTATTTTTTCAAAGAATTCTACAGATCATTTTGAAGTTGTATTTAAAAAATGTCAAGAATTTAGAATATCCTTGAATCCTAAGAAATGTATCTTTGTTGTCACTCAAGGAAATTTATTGGGACATATAGTATCTAAAGAAGGAGTTTCCATAGACCCAAAAAGAGTGGTAGCTATAATGAACTTACCTCTTCTAGTAAATAAGAAAGCAATTCAATCTTTCTTAGGAAAGATTAATTTTTTTAGTCGATTCATATCTGACTTTGTAGGCTTAGTAAGACCAATGACAGTCTTGCTAAAAAAAGACCTAATTTTCAAGTAAACTATGGAAGGAAGGCAAGCCTTTGAAGAGGTCAAGAAAGCTATCTCAACAGCTCTAGTACTTAGAAACCTAGATTTTTCTAAGCCTTTTGTAATGTATGTATATGGAGGAGAGCTTAGTAGTGCTACTGTCCTAACACAAAAGGATGATAAACAAGAGGGAGGGCATCCAATAGCCTTTTTCTCGAGGACTCTTAGGGAATATGAAATCAGATATAACTTTGCAAAAAAAACAAGCATATGATATGGTAAAAGCTCTCAAAAAGTTTGAGCATATAGTATCAGGAAGTAAAATCTTGATACTTGTACCTCATCCAAGTGTCAGAGAATATACCATGGAAGGTGAAATTACTAAAAAAAGAGCAAACTGGATAACTAAGATTCTTGAATATGATGTAGAAGTCAAACCCACTAAATTAGTCATAGGTAGGGGTTTGTGCCAATATATGACTCAGGAGCTTGAAAAGATGATACCTGAAGAGACAAATTCAAGAACAGAAGAAGAAATTGTATTGAGAATACAAGAAGTTGATCAAGAATCCTGGGTCACAAGAACGATTCATTTTATGAAAAATGAGATTTACCCAAGAGAACTCCCTCAAAATAAGAGAATATACTATAGGATTCAAGGATTTCATTTTATTTTAATTGAATAGGTTCTTTTCAGAAGAAATTCTAATGGCAAATTGTTAAGATGTGTAGAAAAGAATGAGGCTAAGAAAATAATACATGAAATGCATCATGGAGTATCAAGTGGACATTTTTTTGCAAAAACTACAGCTATAAAGATAAGTGAGGTAGGTTATTTTTGGCCTACTTTATTTATAGATTGTTATCAACTAGTTAAAAAATGTAAATCTTGTTAATATTATGTGGGGATGAGAAGGAATGCAACAATGCCTCTTAGCCCTATAATTGTGGATGAACCTTTTGCTTAATGGGGTCTTGACTTCATTAGAATGATAAATCTAGTATCTAGAATGGGTCATAAATGGATCTTGATAGCCACAGATTATTTCACCAGATAGACTGAGGTAGTGCCACTCAAGGAAGTAATAGAAAATATGATCCTAGATTTTCTAGGGAATATCACTACTCATTTTGGGGCTCCTCGCACCATAATTTTAGATAATTCTAAAGCATTTTTAGGGTCCAAAGTATCCAAATTTTCATTAAAGCATGGAATATATCTAAAAACTTCTTCTAATTATTACCCTTAGAGTAATGTTTTGGCAGAATCGACTAATAAGAACTTGATTAGACTCATCAAAAGAACAGGGGCTGATCATGACAAGGAGTGGCATAAAGTGCTTAATTTAGCACTGTGGACTGATAGAATTACACCTAAATAGGTGATCAAAATGTCTCCATATGAATTGGTATATGGGAAACCTACTGTAATTCCCCTAAGCTTGGAGATTCCTACTCTCCAGCTGATCAAACGGATTGAAATTGAAGAAAATGGCCCCATGCAGGTCAGACTAGCAAAACTTCTAAAAGTTTAAGAAAAGAGGGATGTAGCAGACGATTCATTGATAAAGCATCAAAAAATAATTAAATACTATTTTCATAAATGAACTTCAAATCCCCATTTCGAAACAGGCTCAATTGTTTTGAAATGGGATGCAAGAGCTACCAAACCAGGTCAACACACTAAGTTTGAAGCATTATGGACTAGCCCTTATAAAATTTGGGTGTGTAAATAGAAAAATTCATTTGAGATATAAATGATGGAAGGTGAACCTGAAGATATTCCTATAAATGGAATCTATTTGAAACATTTTAGTTAAAACTATATTTTTTAGCAATTTTTGATCATGCGGAAGTTGTAGATTCTTTTTTAGCAGGCTCAAAAGTCCTTGGGGTCACTAATAACTATAGAGTAAAAAATACTCTACATTTCATTCTGATTTTCAGTAGTGCATCATAAAGATCACTATCCCCACATAATTTGGTTCGAGATGGTGAAGTTTTTAAAATAGAGTGCAGGCTCTATTTTTCTTTCGATTCATATTTTCTCTAAGTGTTGAAGTCAAGTGGAAGCTACCAAGTGTCATTTTTTGAGGCACCTTTAATATTTTATATGAGTTGGTCAGAACATGCCATGTATCTCATAGCAACTCAGTGGAACGTGACAAGTGTCGGCATTCACGTTTTATATCAGTACCAGTGTTTCATCTATTCTTAGTGAAAGGTTTTAACAAGCTAAGTATCAGGATCACGCAAAAAGTGCCAAGTGTCAATCACAAAAGGTCTCAATTTTGCTTTTCTAAAAGTGATGGAAGATGCCACGTATCCTAGGAGAAGAGATTAGAATCCACCACGTGTCAAGATCTAAATTATTTTCATTTTACTTCACCGATATAACAAAGATTGTGGTGGGTCTCATGTTTTGTTTCTAAAACAAGTGAAAGTCACCAAGTGTCATTGTCCACATAAATATGAAATAAGACCTAATTGTTTCTATGATATAAATAGAGTAAAATGCAGACCACCATGTGTCACCTTCTGTAGGTTTCTAAAAAGGTAGCTAAAAGAAGAGGAGACCACCATGTAACCCCAGATAATTAAAGCAGAGATTGCCACATGTCTTTTGATGAAGCAACAGAGTTTGCCACCTGTCCCTATGCCCCTTTTTAAAGTTACTCATGTAATAAATGTTGTGAATCTTATTTTATTTTAAGCTATTGAAGTTTTGAAGAAGCAGATTATGACAGGTGTCAAAGGTGGAACACATAAGCAAGACACAAAAAGAGTATAAGTTACGTGAAAAGTGTTGCGTGTCTTCGATAGGTGCTATGGAACATGCCAAGTGTCGTCCCCCAGTGTCTCCTAAAATAATAAGAAGGTTTTCAAAAAATTGGCTAAGTGTTAGGTAGTGTTTAAGAGAATGGAGCACCTTGCATTCTATTTCAGCCAATGAACTGCCAAAAGACAAAGCATTTCAAAATCCATAAAATATCTTTTGTTAGAAACTTCTAGTTCGGTTAGATTTCAGTTGGGCCATTAGATTGGGAACAAGCAGACAATTTGGAGTGAATCCAAGGCTATAAATAAGGGTGTAGAGATCACCAAAAAAGGATCATCATTAGCGACCAGAGAGAATTTTATGAGAGAATTATTGTTAAGAGTTTAGACTTTCTAGAGTTATGACTAGGAATATCATTTGTCTTTGTTCTATCTTCTTAAGTTGGAGGGTTTATGTAACTATGCATGTTTTTGTGCCTCTTATGTGACTAGAGAATTAATGAGAAGATTGAATTATGTGCCTTTGCTGATACTTTTTGTATTATTGCAAAAGTAGTCTAGGCTGTGTTGTCAAGAGTTTAGACTTTCTAGAGATATGATTAGGAATGTCATTTGGCTTTGTTTCATTTTCTTGAGTTGAAAATTTTATATAACTATGCATGTTTCTGTGCCTCTTATGTGACTTGAAGATTCAAATAAGAATATTTAACCATGTGCCTTTGTTGACATTTTTTGTATCACTACAAAAGCAGTCTATGTTGTGAGCCTCTATTTCTATTGTTTCCAACTTTTACATTGATCATGCACTTTTTTTCTCTTAAATGTAAATGAATCTTACATATAATCTCACTGTGCTCAGGATTAAGGTTGCATTACATTCGGGCACACCACCATAGTTATATTTTATTTCTCGCATTTGTGTTTTTGTTAAAATTCCTATCCATTTTCCCAGTATACACTTGATATAAAGAAGAGACCAGCTTCTTAAAAATTTGGAGGTTGTTTCAAGTCACAAGTTCCACATCTTGAAACTTCCCATTGTTGGTGTTAGAATCAAGCGCAATTTTAAATCATCAATAGGATACATATTAACACAAGGAACATATGTAGATCATCTAATTCATTTCAAGGAAAACTATATCATAAATGATGTTACAAGTTCTAATACTATTTTATGGTTACTATTATTTTTATTTTTGTTTTTCTTATTTTATATTTTAACATACCACCAACCATTATAATACTTGATGAATAAGCAAAAGTTGACAAGGATAATTCCAAGGTGTCTAATTCTCTTATAATAACTATATTTTTAAATAAATCAAAATCCAAGAATGGATTATTTTGGACCAAACCATCTAAGTCACGTTCACATAGGGTAATATATTGAAGACTTATAATATGCATCTTTTAGTGAATGTTTATTTAGTGTTATATTGATTCTTTAACAATTGGAAGAATTTGTGTTATTTTTACACAATGGTAGATTTATTAAACACCATACATGTGATAATAAAAATCTTGTTTCATATGATTTAACTTCTTAACATCACCAATGCATTTATCTATAAATTAGGTAAAAATGATATCTTACATAGATTAGCCTTGGAACATGAATACAAGTTTTAAGAGGAATCTAATCAAGAGGTGGCATGATGACACATTATTAAAAAAAATGACTTCATGGAAGGTATGAATAAGTCATATATGGTGGCTTAATTGTTTAGAATGCACATGATGTCCTAAAAGAACATGTTATTTGTGATTGCATGTGTAAAAAAGTCATATATGGAGGTTTACATATTTCAATATATATACAATGTTCTAAAATAACATGTTATTTGTGATTACATGTGGAAACAAAACTAGGGGAAGAAATTATAACGAATTTGTTAATAGATGTAAACAAACAAACATATTTGAATCAAAGTATAAACACAATGATATTTTACCTTCTGATATTTATTTCAGGACATTAAAAATATTTGAGATGTATTATTTTTAAAATAGATTATATTATATGATTTTTTTATTTCCTAAATATTAGAAGATAAGGCTTATCACTATAATGCCTCAAATATCTCTTACAATATCCTCTCTTCCTGTATTATTCCACACATACCTATCTCTAATATTTAGATGAGTTAAACTCCCTTACATTATTTTTTCATAATAATATAATTATTTTGTACAAATATATAGTTCAAACATATGAGCACTAACCAATATTCTTAACATAATAATAAACCCGAATACTATCAAACCAAATAAATTACTAATAGATAAAGCTTCTAAAATAATAACTTGTATTATTTTGTGTTGAATGAATCAAATAATTACAAACCATGCATAAATAATCCTCAACTCAAAATTGTAGTTGATATATAAAATTTATAACTCTAAAAATAAATAAAACTCAACCTTATATTTTTAGCAGTTTCTATTTTTACTAAATGTGGCAAAGAAGCACACCTAGCTCTAAAAAAAAATTAAAAAAAATTACACTCAAATTAACTTATTGGTTGAATTTTAATGAAAGTTAAAGTTCAGTTACAAAAGTAGATCATTTCTAAATTTAGAAAAATATGGAAAATAAAATTAAACTACAATTTTGGACCCTCATAAAGTTATATTTGAACTCTTAAAAACATAAAAGAAAAACATCCCATATTCATAAGGGTAGGTTATGGATGCATATAACTTTTCGAGCCGGTCATTTTGGTGTGAATATGGGATGAAATGGAGCTTCAAGTCAAAATTTATAGATTTGAGAAGTTTGACCCATTTTTCTACATCATTATCCTCTAGATGAAAATAACTCAGTGCCCACAAGTTGTTCTAATTGTACTGCTATAGTTTAAATCAATCTTATTCAACTCTCATTATACAATCCATGTGTTTTGTTTCTATTTTAATCCTTTCCACTATTCTAAGTAATTTTTATAACTTCATTACCTTGTATTTATTGTCTTCTTATCCAAAATCTAGAGTATCCTTTCTTTCTTCTTCTTTGGTACTTGTTGCTGCCAATCTACTTCTTCATTTTTTTGCCTCCACCTTCTTCTTCATGGAAATAGTATAAAGCTAAAAAATTAAATAATAGAGAGATATCAAAATTCTTTGGTAAACTCACCTCATAAGCATTATCATTAATTTTTATAACAATTTTGCATGGCCCAATTTTTGTGTACTTTAATTTGTTATGTGTCTTTCATAAATATCTCTTTCCTCAAGTAGACCATAACTATGTCTACTTATTCAAATACTTTTGTCCTTTTTATGACATTTGTTACTATTTTATACTTCTAATTATTTTCTTGCAACTTTATTTTTACTTCTTATAACCATTGTCCATGTTATACAAATGCTTATACATCATCACTAGCTCCTTCAAAATTTGATAATTGTACCAAATTTAAAAAATACACAAGATTTATCACATAACCAATAAGAAATGATGATTTACCTATTAATTTGTTCATAAAACTATTATATGAAAACTCAGCTAATGGTAAAGCTAATTCTCATTACTTGGGCTTCTCTCCAACTATGCATCTAAATAAATTTGCCAAACTCTAACTTAAAACTTATGTCTATCCATCTATTTGGGGATAGTATTTACTATTGAATTGTATCTTAGTCCATATCTTCATCCACAAAGTCCTCCAAAAATGACTCAAAATTTTTATGTCCCTATCGGATTTAATATTATTTAAAACACCTTACAATTTCAAAATATCCTTAAAAAATAATTATGCAACTCTAGTGGCATCATTGGTTTTATTACAAGAAATAAAATTAACCATCTTAGGTAACCTATTTATAGTAAAAAAATGTTGAATCGTTACCTCTCTTTGTGTTTGGTAATTCAAACACAAAATCCATACCCAAATTTGTCCATGATCCTTTTAGAACTGATAATGGTGCATACATCTTTATATTTTATGGATGTCCTCTTACCACCTGACATATCCTACACTTTGAAGCATATCTTGTCACATGTCTCTTCATATGTGACAAAAAATACTTCTCCTCCACCAAAGATATTATCTTTGTCTTACCAAAATGTCTATCCAAATAACTAGTTTGCAATTATCTTATAATATTATCTCTTAGAGACCTAATTGGAATACATAATTATTTATATTTGAAGAGATAAACATCATTCATAATATACTCTTCATAAACATTACTTGTATCACCTATCAATGGATTCTTTCACTGCTTAACTATTTTACCAAACTATGGATCAATATCATAGATTTATTTAATAAATTTAAATCCAACTATTTCATTCACCATAGTAGTTACCAACCCCACATGTCTGGTCCAAGCATTAGCTACCTAATTTTGTTTTCCTAGTTTATTATTCTACAAAAAATTAAAACCCTTTAAGAAAGACACCCACTTTACATGCCTACTATTTAGATTCTTTTGAGTGTTCACATACATTAAAGCCTTATGATCCACAAATAGGATAAACTCCTTCAGCACTAGGTAATGCCTACAATGTCTTGATGCTTGTACAATGGCATAACATTCAACATCATATGTAGAATAATCTGGTCTTACATCATTCAATTTTTCATTGAAATATTCTATTGGCTTCCCTTTTTGACTCAACACAACATTAATTCTCACAAATAAATCATCACAATCAACCTCATATGCTTTGATAAAATTCAGTAATGCTAAATTATGTTTTTCTATAATTTTCTTATTCAACAACTAAAATTTTTATGTTGCTTCCATTGTCCATGAAATTTTTTTTCCTCTCATACAACTTATTATTGGTGCAACAAGACTACTAAAACTATTGATAAACTTTCTATAAAAAATTTACTAAACCATGAAAACTGCATACACTTTTGATGCTCTATGGGATAGGCCACTCAACAATTGCCTTTACTTTTTATTCTTCCATTCTTACACAATCAACTAAAATTACAAATCTCAAAAATATTAAACTATTCTGCCTAAACCTTCACTTCTTCAAATTAGCATAGAGTTTCTCTTTTCTTATTAATTTTAATACCATTCTCAAATGTTATAAGTGATCTTATTTAGTCTTTCTTAATATTAAATTATCATCAAAATAAACCACCATAAACTTATCAATGTATTCTCGTAACACTATGTTCATCACCCTCATAAATGTGCTAGGTGTATTAAATAATCTGAATTACATCACCATCTATTCATATAAACTATATCTAGTCTTTAATGTTGTTTTACATTCATATCTTTCATGAAATCAAATTTGATAGTATCCACTCTTTAGTTCAATCTTAGTAAAATTTTTTACTCTTGCAAGAACATCCATCATATCATCTAAATGAGGTATAATAAATCTATACTTGAATGTAATTTTATTGATCTCTCTACTATGCACACACATCTTCCACCCTCCATCTTTATTTGGTATTAACAAAATCAGTGTTGTACAAGGGCTCATGCTCTCCCTTACTATACCCTTCCTCACCAATATAGTAACATGTTCATTAAATTCTACATGTTCTATTGGATTCATCATATAAACTAATTAATTAGGTAGAGATGATCCTTGAATCAAATTAATATGATGATTAATATCTCCTGTTAGTGGCAAACTATCTGATAACTCATCAGGTATGACATCATTGTATTCTTTCAACAATACTTCTACTTCTACTAATATTTCCAGTACCTATGTGTCTTCTTTCTTCACTTCAGCATGCTTTTAATATGTCCTTGTTATTTAATAGGGAACAAAACTATATTCATACCACCTTTATATAAACTATATATTTTCATTGCTTTATCATGAACTAATTTTATATCAAACTAACATGGCCTTACCAATAACACATGACATGCATCCATTGGTATAACATCACACCATATTTTATCCTACTAACATTTTCCTATGTAAAACTAGATTAAGTACATTTTATCTATTATAATTTCATTCATTTTATTAAACAATGAAATATGATAATGATTAGGATGTTTTTCACGCTATAAACCTAGTTTCTCAATGATATCTTTTGAAACCATATTATCGCAACTACCACCATCTATAATTACCTTAAATATCCTATCACTTGAATTACACCTTTATGAAAAAAAAAATTTACAAACATGCATCACCACCTTTTTTGTTTTCCATATGTTCTTTCCTTGGAGAATTCATTGTTCTTCTCATCATGGTATTTTATCTAATATATATTGCACTACAACTTCAATATTTTGCTCTTTTGTTTCAGCTTCAACTAAATTCACTCTTGGTAAATCCTCTTGCCTCCTTTTACAATCTTGGTAGGGTTGACAAATAAACATTTTTTTGTCTTTCTTCGCCATATATATAACAAACATAATACCTACGTTGATTTAGAAACCATCCTCTACCGTAACCATAACTTCATCTTGTTTGATCTCTTCTTCCCCTTAATTGGTTTAGAAACCCTTATCTATTATCTTGTTGTCTTTCTTGATCACATGATGATTATCCTCTAGTGGTATGAAAACCAACTCTATTTGTATCAAATCCACGTCATCCCCTTATTAGAGTAAATTGTTCTCTTCTTGGTCTAGTAAATGATCTTATAAGTTTTTATCCATTTTATTTTCCTTGTGCCTTAAAAACTAACTGATAATCTTCCTCCATTAAAAATATTATATGCATGCTTATTTCATTTTGAATATAAAACTTCAAACCATTTACATACCTAGCAGCCATATTCTCTTCTATCTCATCATGCTTCATGCATTTTGAAATCTTGTAAAACTCATCTATATACTCTTGTATATTGTGATCCTTCTATCTCAAATATTTAAATATTCTATATAAGGTTTATGCATAATTCATAGGAAGGAATTTCTCCCTTAGTTTTTTCTCTATATTTTTACATGAATTGATCTTCTCTTTACCTTTTCTATGTCTTTATTTATGTTGGTGATCCCACCAAATCATTGCATGACCCTTCAATTTCGTGCATGTAAACTTTAACTTATTATCTTCTCTCATAGTTCTCCACTAAAAGAACATATCCATGTTGTTCATCCAATATATTAAATCCTATGGTTTTAAACTTCCAACATAATTTGGAACATCAACTTTGATTCCTTCATTCCTTCCTTCTAAATCTCTACCCATCCCCTCTTCCATTGATTTTGGTTGTTTTTACTGAATAATTTCTTAATCATGATCTATGAAATCTTTTACATCATCTTCTACTCTCCCTTGCCTTTGATTCATCATGATATTGCTTAATTATTCTACTTGCTTTTGCATTTAGTATGGTTCACCTGAGTGTTTCCTCCTCATCCTCTTACCATCTTTTGCATGTATAATATTTGAACTTTATCTGATACAAAACAATGACCCTGAATGCTATCAAGATAAATAAATTACCAATTGGTAAAGCTTATGAAACAATAAGGTGTATTGATTCATATTGAATGAATCAAATAATTGCAAACCATTAATAAATAAGTCAACTTAGAATTGGAGATAACATGCAAAATTTATAACTCTAAAAATAAATAAAACTTGACCTGATATTTCTAGTAGCTACTATTTTTAAATAACTATAACATGCAAGTGTAGAAAACTCTAAAAGTCTCTAATAATATACTAAGCTCTAAAATTAATCTATTAGATGAATTTCAACTTAAGTTTAAGTCTGGTTACAAAAATAGAGAATTTATAAATTTAAAAAAATATCAAAAATAAAATGAAACTAAAATTTTAGACCCTTAAATGGTCGTGTTTGAACTCAAAAAAATATTGAAAATGTCCCATAATTGGAAAGGTGAGTTATGTCTATACTAAACATTTCAATCCAATCATTATGGTGTGAATATGGGCTCAAACAGATCTATGGATTGAAAAAATTGGCCTATTAAAGTTTTTCCTCTCTTTCTACATCATCCCCCCTTAGTGCAAACATCAAGAAACCATTATCTTGTACTACAATGTACCAGATTTTTAGACATATGATATGAATGATTTTACAAATGGTTGATCAATAATCAAAATATGATGGTTTTGATTAAGATTGACTAATAACCTCAAATCAAATAAAATGTTTTACATGTGGTTAACCAACCACCATAATATCATCATACTATAGTACTTTCTTTGATTTAATCATTTTTTTACATCAGGAGAAAATATAAATAGATTATACTCACATATCATATGAACATGAATGTAGTATATGTTATTATTCACAAAATCAAACATCAAACATACAACTAAAACATAGGTCACAATATTGTTGTGCATTCCCGTCACTTGTGGCTAATGAAAAGATGTTGAAAGGCTTCTTTCCTTCTTTGCCTCCATCTTCCTATTGATGGTTTACAAAATAGGATTATTCTCTATCACTTAGATAAGAGTATTTAGTAGTACTACCTTCCTTATTAAGTATATCCTTTTGATTCACCATTTTGTTTATGAGATCCTGTTTTATTTACATGTAATTCATCAGGGTATATCATGACTGCTTATAATAAATATAAATATGTTTGTTTCTTTAATGCTTAGTCTTAGACACACATTTGGAACAAACATTTTAGTTTTTTGAGTGCTTACATTGTTTTTATTTTGTTCTATCTCTTCTTTTTTAGGGTTATGGTTTTTTATTTGATTCCCTTTATCATTTCAAGCTAATATTACCTCTTCAATATTAATATTCAATTTGTTTTAGATAAATACAAAACTATTTTTTTAAATTTTGAACCTCTTCTCTTCTACTTTTATGCCTGCCCCAATCTACACAAATTTAAAGACACCAATTACCGTAATAATGTATCCTTTACAATTGATGCAATTTTTTTTAATACTTTTGATATTTTTAGACTTCGACAAACATAAATAAAAAAAATTGAGAACATTTTAAAAAATAATAAATATTTTTAATAATAAATTTTAATGACTCAACATTATAACTAAAATAACTAATAACCCTATTATTATTATTTTTTATTTTTTATTTATTAACAATAATAACAATAAACCTAATAAGAAAACAAAAACGTTATATTTTGACGCATAAAAACGTAGATCTAATTAACTAACAATGTAGAGAATAACCACTTATTAGACTCGAATACAATATAAAACAATACTAATATTATTATAATAGACAAAACATAAAATCGTAAAATAGACTCATGACACATTAAATTATCTACAGACTCAAAATACAAATAACAACAAAAATACAGTAATAAACAAATATCTTTGACAAAGTCTAAGATATTTAAAATCACAAATTTGACTTCTAAAAGCACTTTCAAAAAATGACAGAACCACATTTTTGAAGAAAAACACGGTTTTCAAACCTAAAATAAACTTTTTAATGACACAACTTAACATACATGAATGGATTTGAAGCTGGAAATGCTTGTGGAAATGGAGAATGGAACGTTGAGTCTACTTCGAATGACACGTCGAGCCAGAAATAGTGAATGGAATTAGATCAAATAAAATTTTTGAGGCTCGTCAGTCTTCACCATGACAATTAAACTTTGAATCTTTCTCAAAATTTTGCATTAAATGTGTTGTATTGCTTCTTGATTTCATGCAACGACCGTGCAAATTGCCAGGTGAGGATGACTGTTAGTTGAGCCGCAACTGGTTCATTAACAACATTCAAGGATGAGATTTGTAAATTAACTAAATCTATTGTCATTAAGAATCTGTAGTATTTTCATTAATCCAAGATATTATAGTCCTGGAAATTTACAGGCTGCAGAAATGTATAAAACTGTCTCACTGCCATGCTTGCTGGACATGTTGGCAGAGTCAGATGATGAGCAAAGACATTTCAAATCGAATATTGATTTATACTAAAAGAATACGTTCTGGGCAGAAATGTATTTTTCGGGTACCATAACCAGAGCTCGGAGATCAGTATATAAGTTCTCAAGCTACCGTTTTTATAACATAAAACCGAAACGTTTGAATCTGATCTAATTAATTTACTTAAATGGGACTCTAGGTGATGGATTGCTAACCATGGTTTGATACCAAATGTTTTATTTGGTCAGAAATGTCTTTTATATATATATATATATATATATATATATATATATATATATATATAGATATATAGTGTGTAAACTGACGCACTTCAATCACATTATAAATACAAATATTCATTTAAGGACAATCATTATATTCTAATTTCATTTAAGGACAATTAATTTAATTAGGATACATTATTCATGGAAGAGATTATGTAGTATATTCTTTTCATTTCAAAAAAATTAAGAGAAAAGGCTTATAATTACGATCCTTCAAATATTTCATACAATATCCTCTTTTCATTTATTATTTCATACACACCTCTCTAATGTTTAGGTGAACTACAATTCACTTATATTATTTTTTCACAATAATATAATTATTTTATATAAATATATAACTAAAATATTTAATCATTAATTAATTTTATTAACAATTATTTTAAATTTAATTATAACTGTACAACCATCCAAACAATGAGAATATATATATATACACTTTAAATTCTCTTTTTTTTAAAAAGAAAAAATGGTTAATGTTATGTACATAACCAGTGCAATGAATTAGTTTACTAAAAGGTGCAACTGTAACTCAAAAATATACTATGAATGATGCTACAACTTTCTTAAATAAAACTTTATGATAAAATCTAGTTGCTCACAAAAATTAGTAAATGAGTGAAGGAAACACTTTCTCAATAATACAACTTATAATTATTACGAAAATGGCCAAGCAGAAGTTGTTAAAATGGTACTAAAGAATATTCTCACAAAGATATGCCATGTTCAAAGTGATGAATGGAAAGTTTACATCCAATAAATAAACAATTCGAGAATATAAAACTAATTGTAAATATATTACACACTACATTTCACTCCATTTGGTCTATTGAATGGAAGTCATCATGCATATGGAGTATTTAGTTCAATCTTTAAAAGAAGTGATCCTTACAAGGATTGGAGATAAAGATATTTTGGAAAAATATTTTATATATTTAAACTTAATAGATGAAAATAAAAGTAAATATATATGTCATAAAAAAGTGTATGATTGGAGTTAAAAGTCATAATCAAAAAATAATTTACAATGTACCAAATTATTTGTGAAGGTGGTGGCCTTTACGAAATCAAATTCGGATCACATTTGGGAAAGTTCTGAAAAAAAAGGAATCACCCATATATAATCCATAATTTAATATAGTAAAAATAATACTGAGAGATATGCAATAAAATATTTTACCGAGAAAGATAAGGGGAGTAGGCCTTAATCATATAGTAGATGATCTCAATGACCATGGAATTGTATCATTTGAGTTATCAATGGCACAAAGTATATTAGAATTTTTCTTTGATTTTTTTTTTTTTTTTTTTTTTTTTTTTTTTTTTAAGGATTTGTAACATTACAAAATATATAGGTATACAAGTCAACACTAATAAAAATGGAGATAATGAGTGTCGTGAAGTGAACTTCTCAACCCCAGGTTTAAAATAAGAATCTTTGATAGCCTTGTAAATTAATTACGACTAAGAATGATGCATGAGATATGAATCTAACAATAAGATAAAAAGTGTCAACTAATTCCTAATTGTAAATTAAAAAAGATGAATAACAAAAAGATAAAAATATTATTGCATGGATTTTAAAAAGTTAACTCCTCTAAATGGTAGTAATTCTAAATAGTAGTTAATGTTTAAAAGTGTAAATTATCTAAAAAGAATGATGGTGTATCAAATCACTCATATTGGAAGTGATTTTTTTTTAAAAAGGCCATGTGTTAAATCATCAACGGTTACCAGAATTAAGGGACACATGAGTGGGCATGCAAGGTAGATTAATGGGTATTTGTAAGAAAGGGTAAAATATTATATAAAACGAAGGAAGACTCAAGAAAAAATATTTAAAAATAAAAAAATTAAATATATTTTACATCAAATAATACCTATGACAAAGAAGAAAGAGTTTGTGTAGAATTATAATTAAAATTTAAAAATAGAAAATAGAAAATTCATATTGATAAGGCAAAATGATTGCACACTATACATATTTTCCACTTGATGATGCATAGAATAAGAATTAATTAATTTGAACTAAAGGATTCAGAACCATTCAAATTCATTGATGTGGTAAACAAACAATTATTTTTTCAATGAAAAGTAACTATGCCTTCATAAGGATTACTTATGATGCATAGAATAAGAATTAATTAATTTGAACTAAAGGATTCAGAACCATTCAAATTCATTGATGTGGTAAACAAACAATTATTTTTTCAATGAAAAGTAACTATGCCTTCATAAGGATTACTTTGAATCTTATTATTAGTAAATATTGTTATATCAAAGAATTTACTTATTTGCTTATTGTGAAGGAAGATCTAAGTGTACTATTTTAAACATAATAGACTTGTAGATGAAAAATAATATTAAAATTTGATAAATATCTTTAATTGGTTAATAAAATAATATTAAATATATTAAATATTAAATATATAATTTAATTCTAAGAACCTTTACAAATAATCTATTAACCAATTAAAAATATTAAATCATCAAATTAAAATATTATCAATTACAAGATCATTTTTTGAGCTTGATATGATACAATCAAATGTCATCAAATTTTTTATATATAAAATTTTATGCATCTTATCAAATTTAAAAAAACTTATAGGTAATGAAATATATTTATAGATTAAATATTAAAATTGTTAAATTTTTTTTTTATTAATTTATATTTCATTATTGACCCTGACCACACACAAAATGAAAGAAAGAAAAAAAAAATAAATAAATAAAAGAAAAAAAAAAAAAGTAAATAAATAAATATTAAAAATTTAAAAGGAAATAGACAATGTTATTGCATAAAAGTTCTGATATTAAAAGTTAAAATATTAAACTACTTAGAATTATAAAATGAAATAAAGTATAAAATAAGTTTTAAATACTTAGCATTTAATTAAGAATTAATAAATAGTTATTTTAAATATAACATAAAGAATAAACAAAAAAAACATGCTCACTAATGCTAATTAAATCTTAAAATATGATATAAAAATAAAGAAAGAGTTGATTTAAGATCTAAATGAAATATATGTATTTATTGAGAAAAAAAAATTCTATAACATGTCACAATAATTATGAGAAAACAATCAATGCATAGTGATAATCAATAATATGTTATATAATATGAAGTATTCTTCATTATCAGGGAAAGTACAAATATTTGATAATATGAGTATATTATTATAAAATAATCAACTAATTAATACTTTTGATCAAATTTAGATAATATATACATTAGTTGAATAATTAATTAGGATATATTTATATAAAAAAATTTAATTATATAATTATTAAAAAAATGCGTCATTCAATCTTTCTATATATCATATCCAATTTAAAACATATTATCATATAATATAAAAGTGTATTATGAAATTTTATTCTAAGATATCTACTACCATTATTCATTTATTCTTTTTTAAATGACACTTCTCCTATATTTTTAAAACCCGAGCTTTTAGAATTAACTATGTTTTCAAGTTATAATTAACTTGTGCTAATTTTATTAAAGTTATTTAACTTTAATAAATTTAATTACTTTATAACTAGAGATTTAAATAATAATAAGTTGACAAATTTAATTTATGATAGATTGATAACATTAATTTATGATATTTAAATTTATTAAATAAATTTTAATTGAACATTATCTCTAACGAAGTGAGGACTCACCTAATAGAATTAACATAATTATTCATTTAACAAAACATCATAAAAAAATTGACTAATCATATTGAATTACAATAATTTAATCCATAATTACATTCAATCATTTTATTCATTTATTTTCCACTAGCTAAATAAACCAATATGTCCATCATGTCACAAATGTAGCAAACATCAGAACATCTACTATATACCAAATTACAATAAACCTATATTCAAACTACTATAAAACTCTTCATAGTTAATATTTGATTAAAATAAAGTACTACATACTATGAAACGTTATGATAAGCTCGAAATAAATAGTAAGCAATTAAAATGTTTAGCAATATAACATGAGAAAATAACTATTCTTTCATCATTGATACTATCTCTATCAGTGACTAAATCTATTAAATGTGCTCCATGATCAATTTGGTATTAGGTATTCTCAGGTGGTGACTTTGGAAACTCAATTATAGTCACATTACCATATTCATTATCAATTTCGAGTTTGATCTTAATGACTATACAAGTGATCGTGGGGTGGGATGAAAATTTATGAGTATCTCTACAATTTTAGGATGGAACTTTATTTGGACCAAATGGACGAATGGCAAGATGTCCAGAGTTACAATAGAAATATATTTATTAGCTTCGAGAAAACATATTTAAAAATTTTGACGCATGAAGGGAACATTTTACTCCATCTCTCATTCGTAATATGCGCTGGATGAAAATAAGTACTTGGCTATACACGTCCAATTAAATGATCTCAGAAATTACATCTTTTTAATTTTATTCAATATTTATTACCACTGGAAGATGAAGTATCGCAAAATAAAGAATTTAAGACATTCCAAAAACATAAATTATTGATGCCACTTTAAGGATAATCTATTGTCACAGTTAAAGTTAAAGGGTTCTGTGAATGCATTAGTAATTATTTAAACTCAAAAGGTCAACCTCTAAAGCTATTCAGAATAAAAAACTTATTATTTTGTTGATGATTTCCTATATCGTAATCATTTCTTTCTAAATTGTGAGACCTCTGACTCCAACCATAATTTTTTCTATAATGATTTAATTTGACAATCGTGTGATATATTATATATAAATAATTTTCAAACAAATTTGTCTTCATCATCATGGAAAAAATATTCTGATTATGATAAATACATGTAAATTTTCAATGTTTGTCTTATTCTCAATATACAGTACAAAAATAACCTGCATGAGATTTCCATACACACAAATTTAGCTCAATCAGTTCATTCGTTCAACTTTGAGTGAGCTCACATCAAATAATAACACAATATAAATTTGAATGTATGAAACTAAACATTGCAAGTTTTCTAAATAGGACAAACCATTAGAACCAGCGTGCATTTTAACACAATCAAAAACAATATTCATAATAAAATACTCAGAATTATGATAAACCTACAGACTTAAATCGTTCATTGCATTTACATGTGTTCATAGAATTCAATAGATATGTCACCAACCTACATTCATCCAATTTCAATCTCCAACCCACAAACATCCGTAAAATATTTTCTCTCTTAAAAAAAATACCAACAGAATCAATTAAACCAAAATTCAAAAAATTGTCATTTCCCAAAATATCCTCAACATAAGTTCGAAAACCCGAAAATGCAACGATCACTATTATTCTTCAATGGTTCATCAACAATTTATTCTAAACACTCACTTGTCAAATCTTAAACTGCTTATGTAACCAATATCTACCAACTTGAACATTCTATTCAAATCATAAATATAAATCTTTGAGTATTCACGATAATAAAACAACTACGCAACACCTTTTTTTTTTCTTTTTTGAATAAAACACTTTTTAATATATTCCGATAAGAACCATTATTTTCATGAATTCATAGCAAACAGAGATAAACTGAAGCTTATAATCAATTGAAACTTCGAACTTAGACAATTGATGTTCACAACAACATAAAGTGCAGTTTGAAGGCAAATATTTTTTCAAACATATATTCAATAAAACGGCAAAAATATACTTCCAACAGTCATGAATATAATATGAGTAATCATACAAAAAATTGGAAATAGTTATGTATGTTTCCCATAGCCGTGAATCACAATCCAAAAAATCTTGCATATATTTTAAACAAAATTACAGATTCTAGACCGTTGTTTTAGACAAGTTTGAAATTTAAAAAAATATATATACTAGTTAAAATGCCAACACGAAAAAAAACGTGCACATTTTCGTTTCAATTTGCGTGTATATTATTTTATTGGATGCAAATGATTGTTCCAAATGGACAAAAAAGTGTAATTTCACTATATTTATCAACACATAAAAGGCTTAACTCTTCAACCAAATTGAGCAGAATGAGATAATTGAACCAACATGTTATACATGTGTAAAACTAAATTAAGTAAACATACCTCCTAAAAAGATCCTAAGAACGAAGCTGCGTCGATAAATCAAAATTATAGCTTAATTAAATTTCTGCAGATGTGTTAAAAATGTCCAACATGCCCATTGGTTCAAATGCCTACGGTTAGCTTCCGCCAGAGCATGAGAAATGAAAATGAAAATGAAAAATAAGTAAATGATTAAACATGAACCCATATGCACCACAGCATATTCAATGCATGCACATCTTTCAAGCTATGACTACTCAATCCACAAACTCTCACCAGCTCACTATATGCGTCAAACATTCTACCATGTTTAGTGACGTGCAAGTTTCAAACATATCTTACGCATAATTTAATTCTTAAACATTAAACAAACTTTACCTATATACCAAAAACCAAACATTATACGCATAGCCAACTTTCGAAACACTTGAAGTCTTCGGCCAACCTCAATAACTCTATTCATTTAATGTGAAATAAACAAATCAAATCACGAAATTCAAAACCAGAAACCCATGCTTCTTTAAAATCTGAACATGTACATTTGAATTTGAAATCAATGCACACAATAGAGTGATCTCCTACAAAACTTTATCATGTGTTGAAACATGTAGAGAATAGAACCCTTAACTTTAGAATATGTTTTAGATATAAGGCTACGATAATATAACATTAACTTTGATTCTCCAAATTTTGATTCAAAATATTACAAAGGCCTTTATATTCATAGCATAATGGGACGAACAATATGGTTTCATTGAACTGAGAACTAAGAGGAATGACGTTGCTACATTCAATGACGGGGTGATGAACAAACACCAATTTATTAAATCTGGCAAATGGCCGAAATCCCTTCGTTTATAAAATTAGAATTTGGAGAGATATTTTCAATGAGTGGAAGAATCAAAGATATACTAAATAACATTACCAACTGACAAAACTGAGATATATGCATGAACTAAATTGTATATATTTTTGTAATATAACAACCACTACCTGACTATCATCACGTTCTCAATTGTCATGAATATTTATTTATGATAAAAATGCATGTGTTTTTAAAATGTCATGCAACATAACCCAACATTACAATCAAATGAGGTTTCACAAATAAAAATTAAATAAGAATATGAATCAAGTTAGCCCTCATTATGTTACTTTGAAATTTATGATAAATCTGACAATATCAAAAATTATTTAATATGATACTAAAATTTAATTAACATTGGTGACCTTGGTGGGTTTCATGCATACATTGGGTTAAAAATATATTTGTAAATTTCAAAAAAGTTTAGGATTGCAATCAAGTAATGTTTTTTTCTAAAGAGTTAAGTGTTTACCCATTAAATCAGTTTTTATAACATGGTATGGTTTATTTGGATAACATTACACAAATAATGAGAATTTTAAGATTCAAAAGTTTGGGATAGATGAATATATAAAGAGAACCATTAAAATGTGTTATATGAAAGCACTTAATGCCTTCAAAATAATGAAATTCTAGTATTATCAATTTAGAAATGATTAATCTTGATCTTTTTATAAAACCTAAAAAATGATATTAAAGAATACTTAGCATCATATGAGGATTATCTAAATTATCTTGCATTAAGAAAGGTTGCCAGGATTACATAAAAAATGGCTTAAAGATGGTGACACAAACTCAACTCTTTTTCATCTGTTAGTTCAAGTAAGAATAAAGGTCACTATGATCACTTGTATTAGATCTAAGTAGGATGTGCTTTTGGAAACTTGAGAGGAAATTATGTCTAAAGTAGTTCATTTATTTCAAAATTTGTTAAATGAAGAGGAGAGTTTGAATGGGGAAGCTCATAGCTTATTTTTTCCTTTGGTTCTTTCATTGATTTCTAAAGCCCTGATTGTCAAGGTTATGGCTCCCTTTTCATTGGAAGAGGTTAAATAGGTGGTGTTCTCACTGGCTAAGGATAAAGCTCCAGGTCCTAATATCTTCCCAACATGTTTTTTCCAATTCTTTTGGGAAATTTTGGTAGAGGATGTGTGGCAGAAGTTGGAAAAATCTATAATAAAGAAAAATCTATAATAAAGAGAAAAGTAGCACTAGATTTAAATGTAACATTCTTATATTTGTTTTCTAAAGGGGAAATTCAAGCCTCAATTAGTGACTTTAGACCTTTCACTTTGTATAATATAGTGTATAAAATAATTTCTAAACCACTACTAGAAAATTTGATCTCTAAAGAACAAATTGGGTTTGTTCCTAGTATAAATATTCAAGAAGGGATAATTATGTCTCATGAAATTATTCATTCCCTTTTTATAACAATAAAAAATGTATGATGGTTAATCTTGATATCATTGAAGATTATGATTGAGTGAATTGGAGGTTTTTTTATTTAATATTCTAAAGAAATTTTGGATTCATCTTGAAATTATGTAATTGGGTTTTTAGTTGTGTCTCAAGCCCCAAATTTTTTGTGTTGGTTAATGGTATTTCGATAGTTATAATCAAAAAATTTAGACTTTTAAGACAAGGGGATCCCATATCCCTTTTTATTTTTATCTTGATGGCTAAAGCATTGGGAAGAATAGAAAGAGAGGCTAAAGAGAGAGGTCGGTTGCATGTTTTCAAATATTGGATAATCTCACTCATCATTAGTTTGCAGATGATACTTTTCCCTTTGGCAAAGAAGCGTTAGAGGAAGATGTGGAGTTAAATAGGATTTTGAAAATATTTGAAGAAGCCTCTAGTCATAAATTGAATGAAGGTAAGGCTAAAATTAATCTGGCAAGAATCTTAGGTTTCAAGATAGGAAAGATTCCAAGCAAATATTTGGGTGTTCTTTTATGTAAAGAAGTAGGAAAAGTTAGATTATGTTTATAATTGATTGATAGATTTAAATCTCACCTATGTTATTGGGAATGTAAGTGTCTCTCTCTAGAAATCAAAATTAGTTTGATTAAAGTAGTTGTTAGCACTCTTCCTTCTTATTGTTGATATATGTTGTGACCACTAGATCATGTACTCAGAACTCTGAATCATATTATGAAATATTTTCTCTGGCAAGGGACTAGGGATAATGAAAATAATCCTTTGATGAAATGGAAAAAGGTGTGTAAAAAGAAATAGAGAGATGGAGTAGGTATTAAATATATTTAACTTTAGAATTTAGCCTTCGGGTGCAAATTGGTTTAGATGATGTTGACTGATTTAGATAGGCTATGGTGTAGACTTCTTAGGGATAAATACCTTGGTAATAAATTACTAGAGAGTATTGTTCCAATAGCTAATCCTCCCATAGGTTCCCATGTTTGGAAAATTTTCCTAAAATTTAGAATGGTAATATCTCAACTTGTGTCCTTCATAATAAATAATGGAAGGAAAGTAGATTTACGGCAAGATTCTTGGAATAGACATCACCATCTAGAAAACAAATTCAAGCAAAAGAAATCAATGTTTTGTTGCAAAATATTTGGGGATCCAAGGTGGTGGATTAATTGGATCATCTCTCTAATGAGTTGAGACTAGACTATAGGTGGAAAATATTTTTAGATCTTCCAATCTCATAGGCCAAAGTAAGGGTACTATAAAAAATTTTGATGTTAAGGAAAGTATTTTTCAATAATAAAGAACATCATATACATTGGATCGGAGAAAAAACATGTGCTTATATATTAAAACATTGTTATCATATGGAAGAAGTGGATGATTCTCTAGTTTGGGGGAATTTGCTTTGTCGGATAAGGAAGGGCTACAAAAATAGGTGTTTTTTCTTGGTTGGTAGTGGAGAGTCACATTCTCACCTAAGACCACCTTAAAAAATTTAATTTTTTAGGGTCATCAAGATGTTGTATGTGTAAATAAGAGGAAGAAACAATGAATCACCTTTTTTTAACTGTTATTTTGCTAATTGGTACTAGATCTAGTTGTGTAATAAATTAAATTAGGATTGGGCTTTGTTTCCCACTCTGTTTTAGTATTTTTCTTCCTAGACGGTGGGAGATGTGAAGTATTATCTCTACAGCTTGTGGAGTTGTACTCCACATATTTTAAGATGCATAAATTAGAAAGAAATAAATGCTCGTATCCTTGAGGATAGAGAACATCTATTACATGCAGTTTTAAGGGAAATGGATTTATCCATCTCTGAAGTGGTTTCAATGCAAATGAAGAAGAAATGAGGTTTCTGGACTCAACGGTATATGCATATGTGTGCTAATTGGAAAAATATTAACTACCCCCATTAAAGGGTAAGTAGTAGATATGAAAAAAAAGAGGAAAATAAATGATGTAGTCTAGTTCCCTTCATGACCAAGTTGGTTTAAGCTAAGTTTTGATGGGGTTTGTAGAGGGAATCTTGGAGCTTTAGGGGAAATTTGTGTTATCAAAGACTATATTGGCTCATTACTAAGAGATATCTCTTTTTAAATGCTTGATGGAACTAATAATGAAGTGAAAGCTTAGGCTCTTGTAGTAGGAATTAAGATGCTTCTTACTTGTGGTATATCCTTTTTTGGTAAATGAAGAGGATTCTTAAGTTATTATTCAAGCCTTGAGAGGTCAAAAGGCCAAATATTATAAATTAGATAATAGTCTTTTAATTATTTGGCATAAATTAAAACAATTTCAAGAGTCAAGATATTCTCATTTCTTTCAAAAAAGTAAATGAGTAGTATATTTTGTAACCATTGTGGTGATTGATCAAATTGAGGTTACTAGGGTAGAAAACATAAAGGAAGGTTGGAGTGATTACTTAGGGGTGGAATTTATAGGCCTCTAACTTTTTAAGGTGAAATATTTCAAGGTCTTCTAGATCATCTTATGTTTTGGTGATTTTGAACATAGAGGTCAATGTTTTAGGGTCTAATTTTCCATATATATATTTTTACATCATTATACGAACTCTCAAATATTATAAACTAAATAACAAATATAAAAAAAAAATTAAAAATATTTCTATCAAATGTTAAAAATTAAATAAGGATAAAAAGGAAAAAAACCATTTAAATAATAAAATGAAAAATGAAAAATTGTAATAAAATTAGTTGATGATAAAAATATTTTTTTAAGACAAATGTTGAAAAAGTAGGTAAAAATAAATATTTTTGGTTCCCATTTGTACACCTCCTACACTCAACCTTGTACACTTTGAGAAAATGACAAAAAAAGCTGAAAAACCCACAAATATGTCATTATATCTAGGGAAAGGTTTAACATCAAGATGAACTAAATTCAAACAATGATAGGAAGACACCGATACAGGGTATGGTTAGCTCCCTACTACTTTTGGATATGCTTGAACCAAGGTGAGAGTACATAAGGGGTATCTTTCCCACATGGGTGTGTATTTTAATTCAATATACATAGGATTATTGGCACAAAAAAACACAAATTTGACTAGGGCATAACCAAGTTTACACATTACACCCAGGAAGGGTTATCACATAAAATGAACAAATTGTCTAAGGCAAACACAACCTATTAAAGATAGATGTAAAATTTATTGCAACCTTTATTTTAAATAGATTTTGTAAAAAGCTATGGCCAAATGGGAGATCACAATGCTGACCTTCAATGCACAAAATACAAACACATTTTATATGGGAAACATTTATGTATTTGTAGGCAAATAGTACTTCAAGGTGTATTATTTATAGGGTAGAATAGTGTAGGATGATTTAGCTAAATATAAAGAGTGGTGTGGTGGTGGTTTTCAAACAAGAATAATTCTTTCAATAGGAATGACATCATTCATTTTCAAAGATTTAGAAAATTGAAATACAAGCTAATGAAGCTAACATGAATCATTTGCATCCATTGGTGCCAATACAAAGTAGATATTCAAATGACTCTTGTAAACCTAAAGAATACATTGAAACTATAGATTCAAATGTTTTTCCTATCAAATCCATATATTAGGGTGCTCCTAAGAGGTTATAAATAACATATTTCCAAATGAAAATACAAATAGGGATTTATGAACCTATATCTATGCCAAAGATGATAACCATTCATAATCATTAAACTAGATATCCACTCATCAAATCATGTAAAACATATTATTGGATTTTCATTAATAAGAAACTGTAAAAATCACAACTATTATCCATTATCATTTAAGTAAATATTACATACGTTAGTGTTTCAAAATGCCACCATGGGGAAAAGGATGGTGAGTTTACTATTAGAAAAGGGAGACATATACAATGCTCTCAGAGCTTTTTAATTAGCTATACAACTATAACCACCTTAGCAAGAAAGACAAAACATACACATAATAAGGATCCCAAAATTTAAAAAGCATAATACCTAGAAAGAACAAAAAACAACAACATTTGAAAAGAAGATAATCCCTATTTTTATACAAATTTCTCACCAATTTGTTCCAAGAATATATTTGGAAATCTTTAATATTAAAAACTTACAATCAGTTCCCAAATCTCCACCAAGATGTTCCAGCTATAAGATGAGAATCATTGAATCAACTACTTATATTTGTAATTATGAAGATCCTTAGCAAACCCTTGATCTCCTTGGTTAGAAATCCATTGTAATAGGTCTTGAGGGATAATATTCCCTTTCAAACAAAACCAACTCTTTATCTTCATGTGTAACCACTTGGCCATGCATTTGACCACTCATTTGCATAGTTGGAAACTTATGAGAAGCTACCCTTCCCCTTGTACACACTTAATAATGCCCATTACCTTGTGATGATTGAAGTATAATACTCCAACTGTGTAGGATCCATGGCCATTTGAGAAATATCCTTGGAATGGCCCACCTTAGCCTCATAAACTTTATAGCATTCTTTCCATGGATATATTCGACACAAGCAAAACATTATAAAAGCAACACTTCGATAATTTTTACTTTTTTGATCTTTTTCTTTCAACATGCCTTTGCACACTTTGATTTTTCCATTTTGACTTTTTAAGGTTATTGCCAAACGTTTTTAGTGTTTAAGTGCATTATTTTTCACTTTTTTGCCTTTTTAATGCTTTAGTGCATTATTTTTCACTTTTTTCCTTATGGGGAACTTTGGATCCCATCCCATTTATAATTTTTCACTTCCTTTGTATGGTGCCAATCCAGAGCTAAACTAAAACATTGCAATTTGTAATTTTCAACTTGTAATCTACAGTTTTAGTTCCCCTCAAAAGTCCCCCAACAGACTTGGTAACTTCACGTGTAATTTTTAATTTACAAATATGAAAAATTGTAATTGGCTATTATTTTTTTCTTTGAATCCCCTCATGTTAACTTTATTATGTTGAGTTGATTAGTGATATTGGGAGGTTGGACTACATATTGTAACTTATATTTTTATGAAGTGCATTTTACATGTTGATTTTCTTATTCGTATTTTCATGCACTTTGGAACTCTACATGAAATTTGTAATTTGTAAAAATGCAAAGACTTATTCATCATTTAAATCTATAGGAGATCTCAATTTAAGTTTAATTTTATTCTTGGCTCCTCTTTAACCTATTGTAATTTGAATGCCAATGCTCAAACTTCTTGGCACTTGAGCTAAACTTTCAATGCTATCCTAGAGGTTGACTAAGAATTTGACATCCACATCACCTTAACTCCTTTCATAATATGTTTTCTTACATTCAAAATTCTATTTACTAATCATAGCTACCATTTTAGTAGTCACCATCTGTTTTGACAACAACTAGACCATTTTCAACCTAAACTGCTTCATTCCATATTCATTTCCTAGGGAATGAGAGCTATAATATACGCATCATTGATTTCTATTAGCTAACCCTTTATTCATAGCAGCATTGGGAGTAAATGGAGATGGGTATTTTTTCTTTTTTATAGTCCTAGAGTTCTATTTACAGACCCTTTTTAACCCTCTATCAGGGCTCAATTTTGTGTATCTATCAAGTCCCATGTCCATTTGTATCTCATAAAGTGTAGTTGATTTATTTATTGGGGACCCTATACACATTATTATGCCATAACCACTTCACCCAAAGTGCATCACAAGATGATTCCATTATTTTATAGCTTAGCATGCACAATATGAAACATGCTTAGACTTGACAGTTAGAGTACCATTCATATTCAAGTTATATTTTGAAGACCTTATCATCTTATCCATTGAATATTCACCCACACTTATTAAAGGGGAATTTTGCTTGCTCTTTTGAACATTTGAATGCTTGTGTAAATGTCCTTGATCTTTCCTCAAACTTCCACCATTTTATTTGTTGAGTTATACAAGACTTATGTATTTTGACGCTCTTATATTTTTTCTTAAATTGATCAGCATCAGACTTTAATACAACATAATCCTTGATTGTAGACAAATGAATGGAATTGAATCTTCTCAAAGTAAAATTTGAACCATCTCACTTCTCTATAGAGGGTAACATTGATGCAATCATTCTACTATGGTAATCTATCTGATATTTTGCCATGTGAATTCACATCCTTAATAGTAGCATACTCCTCCCACTATATGAGTCAAATAGTGGAAATAACATCTAGAACATTCATTTCAATGTAGCATAATTTTTAGGAGACATGTGGACATATTCATGCCAAGTCACTACCTTTTCTCTTATATGGGATCTAGAAACCTATATGCACTTTATTATTTATGAAACTTGCTAAATTGCATTTAGGATTTATTTCTCCATTGTGTGATTTTTAATGTTGACTATTGTGGGTGCGGGAGATTCACAAGCAATTTGTATATTGTATTTTTAAAAAGTATGTTTTACACGTGGATTCCCCATTGAGTTTTCCATCAGGAATGGGAACCTAAAATGTAGTTTACAAGTTTCATTTATTGTGAATTGAATTATGTCTTGGAATATTTACCTTTCTTTTCTTCCCCATGTGGTCAACAACCTCCATTCTGCATGCTTAGGAATTCGATCAATAATTTGCAACTTGACTTTTGAATATCTACTTTTGGCATGTACTTTCCCCACCATGGAATTCCACTAAAATACATGTTATGGGTTTGGGAGGTGGACACATAATTTTCATATTATCAATTTACTCCGTAACTTGTTTTTTCCACCAATATTCCTACAAACTTTTCCATGCATATTTTCACTTTATTGTGGGTAGACAAAAATGGGAAATGGGGCTGAAATTTACAAATTGAAAATTGATAGTTTATTCTGCATTGTGTATCTCTACCATCTATCCCATGTTGGCCCATATTTCACCAAATTTTAAAAAAAAAAAAAAAAAATCTCTAACATTTCCACATGGTATGTCTTTATGGCATGTATTTTAATATTTTTTCAAATTTTACATATCTAATAAGGACCCTTCATCAATGGGAATGAGATTTTATTTATTAAGTTTCTTGATTTAGTGCCACATGGGCTTATAATTCCTAGCCTTCTTTATTTATTTATTTTTAAAAAATCATAAATACTTGTTGCAGATTTGGGTAGCAACACTAGCTATCACCCAAGGATGTACACCCCCTATGAGTGTGTAAAGAACCCCATAAAACAAGACCAAGTGCCAATTCCTTGTGCCATGAAATCAAAACTTGACAATTTCATAGAAAACACTCATGGAAACCCAACAAAAAAAGACTAGAATGACATAAATAGATAAAGATGATCTGAAAATGAACACATGACAAAACAATGATGAAAGGAACTATACAAAAAATGCCCAATGAAGAGGGGTAGTAAAATAATGGAATAACAAAGCTAAACACTATACAATAATGTACACAAGTGAAAAACTCAATCAAAAAAATGTTTCAAATAGCTGTCATTAATGGGTAGCTCTAGTATTTCACCATCCAAGTCTCTCAAGAAGAAATTATGTTCCCCAATCCTACAATCGATGGAATAAGGGCCCATCCACAAGGCATCAAAATTGTGATGCTTTCCTTTCTCCTCATGCATGTTATACCAAATTAAAACTAGAACACCTACCAAAAAATTTATTGGAGTGACCTTACTATCGAATATCTTCTTTTGTCTTTCTTTGAACTTGAGGTGTCTCTCATGAGCTTATCTTCTAATTTAATCAATCTCAATAATTTGGTTCATTTTTCTTTCATAGTGGATGATTTTCTCATCTTCCTATAGTTGATGCATGAAATGATATGTTAAAAACTCCAAATTCATAGGCAAAATGACTTGAGCTCCATAAATAAGCTTAAAATGGATTTTTCTCGTAGCTCTCTTAAGCATGATACTATCAACCCATAAGGAAAATTTTATTTATTTACCCCACTTGTTCTTATTTTCTTCCAAAGTTCATTTAATGATTTTGATCAAGTTATTATTACTATATTTTACTTGCCCATTTTTGTGAGGTTTGTATTTATAAGTCTAAGTCAATGTGATACCATACTCTTTGCACAATGCCACCAAAGGTTTAGCTTTAAATCTTGTGGCATTATCAAAAAGTACCTTAACAATCACATCAAATCTAAAAATAATCTAATTCAATAAAAATTTCATAACTACTTAGTGTGTATCCTTCTTTATACGGACCATTCCAACCCATTTTGTTAAGTAGTCAATTGCAACTAATATCCTACTATGTCCAATAGTTTACAAATCAGTGATTTACCCAATGAAATCCATTCCCCATTGTATAAATGAATCTTCAATCATTATAGGCTATAAGGGAAGAGAATTAGAAGATTTTAGCATACCAGAAAAGTTCTAACATTTTTTTCGCTTTCTAACCTTCTATGAAACATCCTTGAATAGTGGCAACCACCAATAACCAACTCTCATAATTTTATGAGTTCTAACTTTAGGTGCAAATTTACCACCACATATTCCATTATGAAAGTCTTCAATTAAATGGGCAGTTTCTTCTTCTACCATACATCTTTAGATAACCTTTTGATGCTTCAAAATGTACCACAGGTGATCTTCAATGTTGATGAATACTTCTCATTTTAGGATTTGGAAAATACAAAGCATGAGTTGTAGTTTGTAACAATTCAGTGATGTATGTGGTGGAATAGAAGCAGGGTATGAGAACTGTCCGTAATATTTATTTTATTTAGTGGTTGGTTGTCACCAGAGGTTAAATCTTTAGATACTTAATAGTTTTATGACTAAGAGGCTAAAATATATGAGTATTAACAATGATATTTAGGCTAAAGTGAAACTTGATAAAAATAAGAAAAAGAAGGGTAAAGTATAAAAGAAACGTGATTACAAATTTTCATCCTAAATATTATGACAATATTCCAATTATATTGAGCACACATGAACCAATTTATGTTATAAAATAGCATAAGCTCAAATTACATCACAAATTAGGTAAAATTTAGAGGAAAAGTATGAATCATAAGTAAGAACCAAGTTTACTTTAAACATTTTCTATTGTTATCTAAATAGCCTAAGTACATCCAAATGTAGAGCAAACAAATTCAAGTATACTTGAGATCATTACAGTTAATCTAGCATGTAGCATGAATTAACAACCCTATGATAAAAAATGTAACTCAAGACAAGAAGAATAATTCAAATTTAAGATGACTATCTATAATTGAGAGGTAGAATGGACATTTAACAAACTCTACAAACAATCTTTTTAAAAAAAATAGTTATATTAAACACTCCTGGTATACAATTACACAAAAACTTCATCTCTCTAAAATGGTAACCATCTGCCTATTTATAGGAAACATAAGTGGTTAAATCGTTAACTTTGAAAATATCTACATGTGGATAAAGACATCTATCATTGATACAAAGACACAATACAAAAACATTTCATGCCAACTTGACAAGAATTAGTATATGCTAACAGACTAACATATATTTTACAAAAAGAATATTCTTTTAAGAATTACATTGGTGGGCCCTTCAATTATCAGTGTTTGAGTAATTCTTTCACCTCGGTGTATTGCTCTTATATTAGTTCAAAATCCACTACAGGCTTCTTTAGACAATCCTCTTCTTGATCTACTAACTTCTCAAATTCATTATCAGCCTGAGATACAAGTTACTCAATACATTTCACTTCTATAATTTGCTTCCCTATAGATATAATGATATCAAGGATCTTCTGGTTATCATTGTCTGAATGGCCTTTATTATCTCTAATGTCCTGGATGTGAACACCAACTCTATACTTGAATTCTTCATCACTAATCAGGCCTATAATAGTGGTTTAATAAGGGTTATCTAATAGATTCCCCAAAAGTTTCTCAATCTGGATTACCAAGCCTGTGTCTCTCTTGATGAAGTTATTGCCATGATTTTTCTAGGTGATCAAATCCTCTTATTTAACCATCAAAACTACCATGAAGATTTATGGATGTCTAAGTTTGATAATCTTGAAGTCTTTGTCTTATGTACCTTGATAAGCTCCTCTATTTGATCTTGAGAATCCTACCATTGAGTGATTAAGCCTTGTGTCATCTCAATTTGATGATTTAGAGCACTCAATCTAAGATTGATGCTTTTCAAATTCTCAAATGCATCCATCAAATATTTATTTAGCACTAGCAATATGTCCTCAAGAATTAAAAGGAGGGCCTAAGCTTCTAAATCTTGTTCTTCTTTCTCCAATTTGAGAATCCTTTTTTTCATTCTCTAAACTCCAGCCAAGGTCATTGTTGATTGTGCCAGTACCATACTAGCTACATCTTCTTGAAATATAGGATGCTCCCATGCTGCATACCTTGGAAAAGGAGTTAAGCCTACAAATGGTTCCATATTTTGAAAGCTGAACTCCTTAGTACCAAAAGTAACCTTCTTGGTCACTACTTTCTCAAGATTTGATTTATTTGTATTGAAATGGACCTTAAGGTCAGACTCCTTTACATGTGGCTATTTAAGAATCTCCACATTTAAACTCCCAGAGGCTCTTGGGGTGTCAATCCCTTGTCTTTCCTTGTAGTGAAGGATTTGGACCCTTCTCTCTACTTGTCTGTTTAGAATATCCTAAATCTAAGGCTTGACATTATCTTGATCATCCATGTCAACTTGATTCAAAGCTAGTGAAGGAGAAAGAGATGATATTTTTTGTAATTTCACATAAACAAATAAATAAGGAATAGTTGTTCCATAAATAATATTATCATCATTGAAGAGGTTAATTTCACTAGTAGGGTAAGTGAAAGTTAACCTAGGCCTCTTTTTTGGTGCTAGAGGAACGAAGGCCAATTTTTCCTATGTTTTTCGTCTATCTAATGGAACTAATTCTTTTCTTACTTCCTCAGATAGATCCTCTTCCTTATCAAAACCATATGTATCTATGATGTTAATTAGGTCACTTTCCACTATCTTTCCAATTTCTAAAGTAATCATGCTAATAACCTCTACTAGGGAAGAAGGCCTTGGTGGGGATTCCTAAATTTGGGGACCTTCACCAGGGCTATGATCTTTGATGGACTCTTGAATCACATCTTTACCTTTCCCTTTTACATCCTCACATTTCCCAACCTAGGGTGACTTTGTCAATTCTCTTTGATAAGGCTCAAAAGATTGTCCTCCAATAGGTGGATCTTGATGTGTGATCCTAGATGGTCTTGGAAACAAGTGATAATGCAAGGGATGTAGTTTCCATATTTCTCCTGAGGACTTATTATCCCTGACCAACCTATGTTCTAATTTTATGCTATAGTTTTTATCCCTTAGTAGGACTTCTTCAAAGTTACTTGCCTTTGTGTAAATACCATCTCCCACACCTAGTTGATGTTTGTACTCAGTCTTTGGGACCTTTTTATCATGAATATGGTTAGCCACTCTATCATTGGGGTCATACATCTTAAGTTCATCTAGCTAGAAATCAAAAGAGTTCTTATGCACCACCATAATTTCCAACTATTTCCAATCTTTGATTATAATTCTAAAAATGTCCAGTGGAAAGGGATGAACTCGATCCATCTTATTCTTCTTGCATATCTAATCCATTCCCTGGATGATTTGATAATCAATTTCTTACTCTGTAAGCTTATTGGGAATATATATAGGAAATTTGTATGGTTGGACCATGATTCCTTCTATCCTTATTACAATGAAATATGGATAAAACCACACATCTGCCATGGTCTCCACTTGTCTTTTGACTAGACGATGAAGCTTGGGCATAGGGATACCAGTGATTTCATAAAAAAATACTAGGAAGATACCATCACATATGAATTACATGTGGTTATTATATTTGAATATATGCAATTTGGAGTAATGATGGGAAATGGTAGTTCTACCATCAGGGGACTAATTTCAGATTCCAAGGAAATTAATAGAGGCTAGAAGTGAATCCAAGAGGTCAGACATTATAAAGAATTACTTGGAGGTCTTTCTCTTGATGGCTGTAAATTGTTTAGCCAAGAGAAAACATATTAGGTATCCAATGGGAGGGTTTAAACTTCACTCCAACAGGCAATGGACATAAGATACCCAAACCTTACTCAAATAAGTAGTAGAAGAGGCACCAAATGCTTTATTCAATAAGGTCATAACTAATCTAATGCCCTCCCTAAATTGGGCAATATGAATTTCACCATTAGGGGACCTAAAAAATGGGAATCTTGGATTAACCAAGGTGAGAGGATTGAATCCATGTTTTGGGAATTTGTCCATTCTCTCAAAGATGAGAGATTGACATGAGGTAGAGGGAGATTATAGTAAGACTCAAAGGCCATGGGAGCTATACTTTCAAATTTCTTGGTACTTCCTTCATGAATAATCCATTCCCCATATATTTTATAATAAAAAAATAGGAAAAATAAGGTCAATGCAATGCATTACCTCTATTTTAGCAGTCGTATGGTGAAGGCCTACTAGCTAAATTGATACTAGGTCTTTGTATCTTTCGTACATCGTAGCATTCCTCTTTTCCTCTTCAAAAATTGGTTGTAAATCCTCTATAAATAATAATAATTCAGACTAATTCCTGATTCCATGTACATTCAATGCTTTCAAATCTAAATTTTTCTCTTTAAAGACCCTTCCTTCACCATCTAAAGTTAGATAGAGCTCTGTTTCAAATTTCATCTGTTGCCTTCTTGCCACCATTGATGAAACTAAACTATAGTCATAATGTTACTAAATATTTCACTAAGGCACTTTCAATGAATTTGAGTTTCACTTACTCTTATTATTATGTGATCAATTGAACTAACTCAAGACTTTCTTTATAGAGGGTTCAGGGTTTTTAGATTTAATGGCAAAAATATCCAACTCTTGATCTCATAGGTGCCTTAGATTTGATGGGACCTCATTCTCATGTATTTTGCTTTTTTTAGCCAAATATATATTTTATTTTGATCCTCCATGATTATGTGGAGCCTATGTGTTAGGGTTCCATGCCTTTCACTTTAAGTTTCATAAATGTTAGTGGAATACTAGCCGTTATCTTTCAAAAGTCCTCTTTATTTTGCTTTGAAAATCTAAATACATGTCCTTGCATTTCATTTTTCTTTAGATAATTAATCTCACTAATTATGACATGTGTCAATCTCATGGGGCCTTTAAAAATTCCTTTAATTTATCGCACCATTGGATCAAATCTAGCAAGCAAGTGATCACCATTGGATCTTGACTAGGGCCAGATAGTTAACCGTATGCCCTTATAAAACTATTTGAACTTGATGCACCATTGTATTAAATCTAGTGAACAAGTGATCACTGTTGGATCCTACAAGATGTGTACCTTTTAATTAGTTTCATGACATTTAGAATTTTAAGTTCAAAAACACAAAATGACTTAGGCTAAGATATTTATATACTAGGTTTATCTTCATAAAAAGCTAAGGATTTATTAAAAGGTTTATTAGAAATTCCACCTTTGTTTAATATTTAAAAATTATCTAAGTTAAATTTTACAGGTTTGATAATGTCAAATACGTCATCGTAGATGTTAAATTATGGGTGTAAACTTGTCAAATTTATGATAATATAATTTTTTGATCCAATGATTAAGTTCCACATGTCATGATTCAAGGTTAAATTTGATAGGTTTGGTAACATCAAATACATACTCACAAACATCAAATTACAAGATCAAACTTATCAAATTTAAGACAATGGAAATGTTTTAGTCTAATGATCGAATGCCATGTGTGAGGCTTTCAGGAGTTTTTGGGGATTTGGGGTCAATGTGTACTATCAGATTAAAGCTTCTAAGGTAAAAATGACCATCAAATAAAAATCTAAGTGCTTGACATTGATTAGTGTCCTTTTGGGTGTCGGCTTTGATTCACACCGTTGGATTAAATCTTTCAATTGAGTGAGAAGTGTCAGCTCTGTAAAAGTGCATGAGTTTTAAGTTAAGATATATATATATATATATATATATATATAAAGGTTTAGCCTAATGATTATACATTTAAAAGTTATTCATGTTTACAAACACAAATACACTTAAACCTTAATAAGACTTATTTAATCCAAAAGAGCTCTAGGGTTTTAAAACGGTAAAAGGGTCCAAGTTTAAGTCATGATTTTACATTAATATTCAGTCATGTTTAAAAACATAATTGAAGATTAATATAAAGTTAGATTTAAGGTTGTCTTAAAAAAAGGAAATAATATTTCTCGCTAAATATTATCATGAATGTTTAAATTTAAACCCCTAAGGTTTACTACTCGGAAACCCTGGCTTTTTTTATGGAAGCTATAATTAATAACCTTGAAAATTATTACTAGCAACATTAATCCATAAAACATGATTATAATCAAATACACCAATTCTCATGTCCTTTTTAAAATTGATTTACCTTTAAAATTCAGTAAAAAATAATCTCACATTCAATTGAAAATATAGTTATTCTGGAAATAGTCACATGTGCCCCCTTTTCAAAAAAATAATATGGGGGGGGGGGGGGGGGGGGGGGGGCGGGGGGTGTTTGTCTCAATAAATGGTGACTCACAGGGGAAACATAGCAATATGTTGGAACACAAGGCTTTGGTTTAAAATTATACATGAATGTTATATCCCATTTGGACATATACTCTCTCCTAAATCATCTTTCGATTGAAACAAATTTCTTATGTGTAAAATTTGAACTTAAATATTAAAACGTAAACATGTAGTGTGTGCTTAGATTCCACTTACCATTTGTCATGAACTTTAAGAAAAAATGTCTAGGTTCATATATTTATTTACATTGTACTTGACATTGATCACTTTATATATTATTTGAGAATAACAACTCTTAGTTTAGGGGAGGCTTAGGCATTGCTCTACTGCTAGCTAGGCATCTATAGCCCCAATAAAGATACCTTTGGTTGAACTAAAGGTCTTGATCCATTGCTAGCCAGGGGTCCATAACCCCAGTGGATATTACCTAAATCACCTTTGCTTCTATTTCCATATATTTTGCAATGAGTTTTTTTCACATTTTCTAGGTCTTTCGGAAAGGTTAGATACTAATACAACCTAGTTTTAAGGATTTGGTCAAATGCCTTGGCATTAGGATACTCTCCTTCAGTTGAAACTTTAGTCCATGACAAGGATGTGTTTTATGTGTAAGCATGAATATGAGTTAATAAAATAAATTCACATTGTATACACATATAACCCTTCTTAAAACCATGTTTTGATTTAGAATAACATTTAAATCTTTGTAGGACATTGAGTTCCTATACCAATCTCTACCAATGCCTATGGTTTCTTGATGATGCTTTATTGCCACCTCATGTTCAATTTTTTAAGATTCATATCCACACTTTTGAGCAATTCTAAACCAAAAACAATATTACGAGACATTACTACAACCAAAGAACACCACCAAGTAGGACAAAACAAAAAACAAACAAAAAAATATATACAAGCCTAACAAGGAAGAAAAAACAAAGGAAGAAATTAATATAACTAGCCTACATATTATAACTTTAACAATCTTACACATTTATTCCATGAAGACCTCTGCTGGGGCAGAAACAAATTAATGCTTAAGGTATTTCCCATTGGTGGGTAAAGTAAAGTCTGATCCTTGAAGATATTTCAACCTAAAAGTTTTGTTTCCCAAGATTTATGCAATTTACTAAGGGCCAATCCATAAAGGAGTGAACTTACCATGTTTACCTTTAGGTTATGATGCATTGTCATAAAGAAGGACTAGATCTCCTTGTCTAAATACCTTCACTTTAGATCTCTTATCAAACCTTCATTTCACAATTGATTGGTGTCTACTAAAGTATATAAATGCCTTTTCTCTAGCATATTATATTTGAATGATGTCTAAAAGCCTAGAATTAGCAAGTTCTTGGATGTCAGCCATGTATTCTTGCATGAATGTGAACATAGGAAACTTCAAGGTGATGGGAAATATAAGATCCTAACCATATACCAATAAAAATGGTGAAGCCTTGAGAGCTTATTCGATCCTAATTTCATCTAACTATAATGAAAAATTAATAAGTTTATGCCATGTTCTAGATCTATCTTCAACGAATTTCTTGATAGCTTTCATCATATTTTTTGTTTATGGATTTAGAGACACCATTTCCTTGAGGATATTAATTGGAATAAAACTTGAGTGCAATGCCTTGGTCATAATCCCATTCCATCATTTTAATATAAATAAATGTAAATCTATTTTTACAAACCAAAGAAACTAGGGTTCCAAATTTAATACAAATATTCTCCTCTAAAAAATTGATCACATCTTCTATTATACATTGCTTAGTGGCTAATACCTCAGTCCACCTAGTTCAATAGTCCATAGCAATTAGTACATACTTATGACCTTCAAAATAATTGGGATTGATTACTCCTACAAAGTCTATTCCCCATTATGCAAAAGGTTTATCCACCATCACAGGTTATAAAGGCATGGCTTCCTTTGGCTCCTTTGTGCTAAATATCTAGAATGAATGACACCCCCTCACATACTTATAAGCATCTGTGAAGATGGTGGGCCAATAATATCCAACCTTGGGAATCTTTTGAGTTTTTGTTCTTCCTAAAGGGTGTCCACTTCCTAGCTTTTCATGAAAGGTAGTCATAATCCAAGATGCTTCTTCCTTGGACACACATCTCAAATAAATTCCCTCAAATTTACTCTTATAAAAGACTCCATTCATAATGAGGTAATGAGATACTTTGAGCCTCAAGTCTCTCTTTTTTTCTCTTATAAATCTTGGGGAACAAACACCATTGACAAGTAAATGGATAATAGAGTCATACCAGCCATTGGGTTGGGAGTTTTGATGATCTACTTATATGACATGGAATTTTTGGTCAACACTAGAGATCATTTGAACTAGACCTTGACATTTCACTAATTTGGCTATTTTCATCTCTATATCATATTCTCATATAATTTCCATCCACTTGCCTCTTCTTTCTCTAAGCTCATTCTAACTCAGCATAAATTTTGTAGTTAGATTAGGTAATATTGCATGTACCTTATTTCTTAGGAGGTAATGTCTAATTTTTTTACTACCTCTACCAATTCATAATCTTGCTTATCAATCATAGAATAATTCACTTCTACATTTTTTATGTTGGGGCTCGTGAAAGCTATGGGATGATCATTCCCATCAAATTTTTTAGTTAACACTACAGGGATAATATCCTTAGAAGTAAGTTAATATAGATAGAAATATTTCAAGAAATTAGGACTTATGAGGACTAGAACTTCAGTGATTACCTTCTTAATGTCAGTAAAGGCTTTATTATATTTTTCACTTCATTAAATTATATTATCTTTCCAAAGCATATCATTCAAAGTTTTGACAATCTTAGCGAAGCCTAAAATAAACTTTCTCTCAATGTTAATCTTGCCAAAGAATGACTTAAGTTTATTTTAGATGTTGGGAAACCCAATTTTAGAGATGGCATCTACTCTATCAGGATCTATAAAAATCCCATCTTTGGTAATGACATTTCCCAACAATTTTCCTTCAGTGCCACACAATATACTTTTCTTAGGGTGAAGAGATACACCATACTTCCTACATCTATCAAATACTTATCTCAAATGTATGAAATGTTCCTCTCTATTTATATAAAATGTTATAAGATCATCCATACATATGATGATACACTTTCCCACTAAACCTTGGAAAGCATGGTCCATGGCCTTTTGAAAAATTGTCCCTGCATTAATTAATCCAAAAGGCATTCTCTTGTAAGCATATGTTCCCCATTTAGTAGTAAAATCTATTTTCATCTTATCTTTTGGAGCAACAATCGCTTGGTTATATTTAGAAAATCCATCTAAAAAGGACATCATGGATGATCCTAAAATAGTTTAGATAACCTATTCCAGTGAAGGTAAAGGATAATTATCCTTTTTAGATGCTCTATTCATATTTCTAAAATTTATGCATAACCTTATTTATCCATTATTTTTCTTGACTGGGATTAGGTTTACAACCCAAGTAGAATTCATAATAGGAAACATGAACTTTTCATCCAATAGTTTCTTGACTTCTATAAAAATAATGGGTTTTAAAATAGGGTTGACTAGCCTTTGCTTCTGTCTAAAGGGTTTACAACCTTCTTAAAGAGGTATAGTATGAGTAATGAACCTCGGGTCAAATATTTTGAAATAATCATAAGACCAAGTAATTACATCCTTGTATTTTGTAATCAGCTCTATATATTTTCTATTTTCCATTTTAGTGCAAGCCTTCCCTATATTCACCATTTGGGGCTTATTATGTGATCCAAGATTCATTGTATGATAATCTCTACCATTTACCTTGGGTAATTTAGTTGCTTCAAAAATCTTGTCAAGGTCAAATAGTATTTCTAATGAAATCATCTCTTTAGATATTTTATTTTCTCTTAATTGGGTGATTTTACCATTAAGTTCTTTCTCAGGAAAAGTTTCATCAACCTCATCAATAATGTGAGATTTAAAAATCTAGAATTAGTTAATAAATCTATGATTTGTTGATCATCATTGAAAACTTGGAAATGATTTATGCTATCAAGGACTAAAGCACATGTTACTATCTCAATAATAAGGTTTTGATAATCATGATTACATATGAGGTTAGCTACACCATAGGCAAGCTCATCAGCAAATTGGCTTTCTTCCCTAGGAACATATGAGATATTGGAGGCATCAAAACATTCCACCAAATCCCAAACTCTAAATTTTTAATTCTTGAGATATGATAACTTGTATTGGTACCTTCTCCTTACTTGATTAACTATAAGTTAAAAATATCCATAAACAAGGAGTTTTTTAACTTTGTGCTTAATGACAAACTACAATCCTAGGATGAGAGCCTCATACTCAGCGAAATTATTAGTGTAAGTGAATTGTAACCTATAAGCTACATGGTATTGATTTTATAAAGGATTTGCCAATACAATACCAGCTCTTGATCTTGATTTGCATTTTTCACCTTTAATGTCACAACCCAAAAATTAGAGGAGAACTCTTGGAAACTAGTTCTTTTACAATTTCCAAAGTGAAAACTCCCAAATCAGAATTAGCAAATTTACCCTTTCATTGAAATCATTATTTTCTATTATAATGTGTTTCATTTTGGGTTCCCTTTCTACTTTTATTTTATTTGGCACACCCTTCTAAGGAATCTATAAATGTGATCAATCAGTAGACATGTAACCATTTAAGGCCTTAGCCTATTCTCTACTTAAGAGCAATCCATAAGCACTAGGAATTTTTACCACTTGGATATCAATGAATTGTTGAACCCTAGGTTCACTAGCTAGCTGTATATGCACATTCAACAATTCCCCTATAACCTTAACTCTAGATTTATCCAATTGAATGACTACCCTATCAAACTTGATTAGAGTTAACCTAAGTTGTTCACATATCCAAACAGGAATAATGTTGGTTGAGGCTCCAAAATCTAAAAGATAATTATGAACATTCTTCCCAAATATCCTGACTATAAGTAAAAAAGGTGGATATTTTACTTTGATTACTTGTTTATTTTGATTTTCACTATCATGCTTAGGGGGCATCCCAATTTTTTTAGACAAAGATTCCAAGAGTAAGTCTCTTTGTTCTATGATCTGAGCTCGTGTAGAGTGATACTGGCTTTAATATTTTTCATATCTTACACAATATTATAGCTATTTTTTCATGGAAGATTAATATTTGGCTTAGAAGAAATTGCTTTAGGGGGTTCATGATTATTGTTTTAGGGGGTTTTTGGAGGGGTTCCATAATTGTTAGGAAGGGTAGATGTAGTCAATGGTTGTTTTTGTTCCCTATTTCTTTGAGGATATGTCTTCAATAATTATTGAAATGCTTGAATCTCCTTAGGAATATTTTTGGACTAAATATCCTCTTGAATAGGGAATTTAAAAGTTTCCAACATATGCACTTGGTCAGATGGTTTAGACTCAAAAGAATTTGTAGCAACATCTTTATTTGGAACCACTTCAAATGTGTCAAGTTCTTCTTGAAAAGATTTAAATGATTTACAAAACTCAATGCAATCAATCTCACCATTCTTAGAAGTAGCATGCATGCTAAAATAATGTGGTAATGGAATATCAGTGAGGTTTATATACATATTATTTTTGCTAAAGGAAGGATCATTAGCTTTATTATTATATAAACTATCAATCTGAAATCTATTCCCAAGCCTATTAAGCTTTTTTAAAGTAAAGTTCCTTCTAGAGTTGTCATTAACATTGCCATCTTGTTTTTTCAATTTTAAAAAATACATGTTAAGTTTCTATACCATTTTTAATATAGACTCATTCTCATTTTTGTAACCTCATAATTTTGGCATTGGTTATTGTTAATTCCACTAACAGGCACTAAGGCCTTTAGGGTCATTGACATGGGATCCATTAGTAGCTTGATGACTCAATAAATTTAAATGTTGATTAGGAATAACATGACTAGTAGGAAATACATTCAAAGTAGGGAATTGATTTAATGCTGGAGCATTTTGATTATTATTTGGGAAAAGGTTTAATGCAAGAATTTGAGGATTAACATTTGGGATAGAATAATCCATTTGTCCTTGGGGTTGCATTTGGTTACTAATAAACATTACTTCAGAATAGGATTTATCCAATGTGATGATAAGTGGATGGTCTCTCTTTAGAAACATAGAATTCATGGGGTCAACAACATCTTTATAAACCTCCAAAGCTAAAGCTTCATTAGGTTTATATGGATCCATGGTCTGACTAAACATCTTTTAGAACATAAAATTGAAGGACCTAATAGGTTCACTTGTATCTCTATTAATAGTTGTAAATTAATGATAGATGACACAAGGGCTTATGATCTTTCCAAATTGATCAATAAAAATAGTGTCAAAGTTATTCTATGAGATAATACAATTTCTAGACAGATTAAGAAACCATTCATATGAAACATCTTTGATTGTAAACAATAATAACCTACATGATACATCTTCATGAATAACATTTAAAAATATTAATGAATCTTTGAAATATTTAACATGTTCTTTAGTGGTCGTAATACTAGTTGGACTAAATATTGGCAAATATTTTTTAGACTATGTGGTAAATCCTAAACTGCACCTAGTATATTGATAGGTGGACTTCTAATCCATACCATGTTTAGATGAAGATCGAGCACAGGAGTCCCTTGAAAAGGTGATGATGGTAGATATTTTCAATACCTATGCTTACTTCTATCATTCTTAGTCCTTCTATGGATTTCTAGTTCAAACAAGGGTTCTCTAGTCTTTGAATGTGATCTGGTCCTAATCCTTGGTAGTTCTATCTTGAAGATTAAGTATCCTATTTTGAAACATGGTATAATACATTAATTTACAAATAATTACAAATGATATGAACACTAAGATTAATTTTCAAAAAATTGTTTATAAAAGAATAAAGAACATCAATCTTTAACTAAACAAGTTCAAAGATGTATTGAATTATACAAATATGATCAATCTTTACAACTTATGACTCAAATAAACTCTTATTGTCAAATAATTTTCAATTTTGGACAAAATAAACTATCCTAACTCCAAATAGTATTAGATTATTAGTACCGAATATGTATTTTTTCAAAGGTCACCAATCTTTACACAATTTATTCTAAAAGAAACATAATCATGTAAAATGTAGAGTAATTTTAACCAAATACACCCAAAAAATATTAAGTATCTTTAAATATAATCCCTCCTAGCACCAGCAGAGCTAATCCTATCGATGCTTCAAAATTTACCATATGTTCTCTTCAGTGTTGATGAACACTTCTCATTTTAGGATTTGAAAAATCTAAGGCATGAGTTACAGTTTCTGACAATTCAATGATGTCTATGGTGGAATAGAAGTATAGTATGATAATTGTCCACAATATTTATTTGATTTAGTGGTTAGGAACCACCAAGGTTTAAATCTTTAAATACTTAATAGTTTTATGACTTAGAGGCTAAACTATATGACTATTCAACTAAAGTGAAACTTTATAAAAATAAGAAAAGAGAAGGGTAAAGTAAGAAAAAAATGTGATTACATATTTTCATCTTAAATATTATGCCAAGATTCCAATTTTATTTAGCACACATGAACCAATTTATGTTATAAAAAAGCATAACCTCAAATTACATCACAAATCATGGAAAATTTAGAGGAAAAGTATGAATCATAAGTAAGAACCAAGTTTACTTTAAACACTTTTTATTGTTATCTAAATAACCTAAGTACATCCAAATGCACATCAAATAAAATGAAGCATACTTTAGATATTTATAGTTAATGTAGCATGTATCATGAAATAATAACCCTATGACAAAAAATATAACTCAAGACAAGAAGAATCATTAAAATTTAAGATGACTATCTGTAATTGAGAGGTAGCATGGACATTTAACAAACTCTCTAGACAATATTTTTAGAATTATTTAGTTATATTAAATAATCCTAGTATACAATTTCTCAAAAACTCCCTCTCTCTAAAATGGTAACCATCTAAATATTTATAAGAAACATAGGCATTTAACCAGTTGACTTTGAAAATATCCACATGTGAATAAAGACATATATCATTGATACAAAGACAAAATGCAAAAAGATTTCATGCCAACTTGGCAAGAATAATTATATGCAAATAAAATAGCATATATTTTACAAAAATAGTATTATTTTAGGAATTTCATTGGTAGGCCCTTCAATTAGACCTATTTGAAGAAGTATTTCACCTTGGTGTATTACTCTTAATCTAGTTCAAAATCAACTTCAAGCTTCATTATAAAATCATCTTATTGATCTACTAACTTGTCAAATTCATTATCAACTCGAGATACAAGTTCCTCGATACATTGTGCTGTAATTTGATTCCCTACAAAAATAATGATATCAAGGATCTTTTGGTTGTCTTTGGCTGAATGGTTTTTTTTATATCTAATGTCCTAGATGTGAACACCAAATCTTTTCTTGAATTATTCATCACTAATCAGGGGTATAGTAGTTTTTTGGGAAGGGTTATCTAATAGATTTCCCAAAAGTTTCTTGATCTAGGTTAAAAAGATTGTGTCTCTCTTGATGAAGTTTTTGACATCATTGCTCCAAGTAATCAAATCCTCTTGTTGAGGATGTCCAAATGTCAATGTTTGATAATATTGAAGTGTAAGGCCTACTTTTTCTTATGTACCTTGATGATCTCCTCCATTTGAGCTTGATAATCCTGCTATTGAGTGATTAAGGCTTGTGCCATCTCAGTTTGATGGTTTAAAGAACTCAATATAAGCTTGATGTTTTTCAAATTATCAAATGCATCCATCAAATATTTATTTAGCACTTGCAATATATTCGTAGGAATTGAAAGTCGGACCTAAGCTTCTAAATCCTTTTTTTCTTTCTCCAAGTTGAGAATCTTCTATTTCATTTGCTGAACTCTAGCCAAAGTTATTGTTGACTAAGCTAGTACCATACTAGCTACATCTTCTTCAAATATAGTTTACTCCCCTACTGCCTAATTTGGAATGGGAGTTAAGCCTACAAATGGTTCCACCTTTTGAAAGGTAAACTCCTTAGAACTAATAGTAACCTTATTGGTCACTACTCTCTCAAGAGTTGATGTATTTGTATTAAAATGGCCCTGAGGGTAAGACTCCTTAACTTATGGCTATTAAAGAATATCTAAATTTGAACTCCCAGAGGCTCCTAAGATGTCAATCCCTTGGATTTCCTTATTGTGAATGATATATATCTTTCTCTTTACTTGTCTGTTCAGAATATCCTGAATCCAAGGCTTGACATTATCTTGAACATCCATGTCAACTTGAGTCAAAGATATTGAAGGATAAAAATATGGTATTTTTTCTAACTTCACATAAATAAACCAATCATTAATAGTTGGTCCATATATAGGATTATAATCACTGAAGAGGTTAATTTTAATAATAGGGTGAGTGAAAGTTAACGTAAGCCTCTTTCTTGGTGCTAGAGGAACTAAGGCCAATTCTGCCTATCTTTTTCCTCCATCCAATAGAACTAATTTTTTTCTTGCTTCCTTAGGTGGATTCTCTTCCTTATGAGAACCATAGGTAGCTATGATGTTAATAAGGGCACTTTCCACTATTTATCTAATTTTCAAATCAATCATGCTAATAACCTCTACTAGGGAAGAAGGCCTTGGTGGGGATGCCTAAATTTGGTGACCATCACAGGTTTATGCTCTATGTTGGACTCTTGAATCACATATTTACCTTTTCCTTTCACATCCTTAAGTTACCCAACCTAGGGTACCTTTGAAAATTCTTTTTGTTGAGGCTCAGAATAATTTCCTCCAATAGGTGGTTGTTGATGTGAAATCCCAGATGCTCTTGGAAAAGAGTGATAATGCTAAGGATGTAGTTTCCATATTTCACTAGAGGGCTTATTATCCCTTACCAGCCTATGTTCTAATTTGATGTTGTAGTTTCTAACCCTAAACAAGAATTATTCAAGGTTTCTTGCCTTTGTGTAAATACCATCTCCCACACTTGGTTGATGTTTGTTCTTAGTCTTTGGGACATTTGTATCCTAAATATGGTTAGCCACTCTATCATTGGGGTCCCACATATAAAGGTCATCTAGTTGGAAATCAAAAGAGTTCATATACACCACCATGATCTCTATCTATTTTTAATCCTTGATTACAATTCTACCAATGTCTAGTGGAAAGGGATTAACTTGAGCCTTCTTATTCTTCTTGCATATCCAATCCATTCCCTAGATGATTTCATAAGTAATTTGTTGCTCCACAAGCTTATTGGGAACATATATAGGTAATCTATATGGTTGTAACATTATTCATTCTATCCTTACTACTATGTAATTTGGATAGAACCACACATACTCCATGGTCTCCATTTGTCTTTTGATTAGATGATCAAGCCTGGGCATAGGGATACCATTGATTACCTCAAAAATGACTAGGAAGATACCATCACATATTAATTGCATGTGGTTCTTGTATTTGAATATATAAAATTTGGTGTAATGATGGGAAATGGTAGTTCCACCATTAGGGGACCAATATTAGATGCCAGGGAGATTAATAGAGGATAGGAGTGAATCCAAGAGGTAATACATCATAAAGAATTACTTGGAGGTCTTTCTCTTCATGGTTTTAAATTTTTTGTCCAAGAAAAACCTTATTACGTCTCTAATGGGAGGGTTTCAACTCCACTCCAACATGTAATAGACATAAGATACCCAAACCTTACTCAAATATGTGGCAGAAGAGGCACATAAGGCTCTATTCAATCAGGTCATAACTACCTTAATGCCCTCCCTAAATTGGGCAATAGGAATCTATCCATTAGGGGACTTGAAAACATTGGAACCTTGGATAAACCAAAGTGAGAGGATTGAATCCAAGTTTTGGGAATTTTTCCATTCTCTCAAGGATGGGAGATCAGCATAAGGCAAAGGGAGCTTATAGTAAACCTTACAGGCCATGATAGATATACATGAAAATTTATTAGTACTTCCTTCATTAATAATTCATTCCACATATATTATATAGTAAATGAAAATAGGAACAAGAAGGTCATTTGAATGCATTACCTTTGGTTTAGTAGCTATATAGTGAAGGCCTGCCAGTTGAATTAATACTAGGTATTTGTATCTTGGTACACTGTAGCATTCCTCTTTCCCTCCTGGGAAATTGGTTTCAAATCCTTTATAAAAAAAGAATAATTTGAACCAATTCATGATTCCATGTACATTCAATGCTATAAAATTTAACTCTATTTCTTTAAAGACCCTTCCATTACCATTTGATGTTAGATAGAGCTCCACTTAAATTTTCATTTCTTGCCTGCCCATTGCCATTCATGACAATAAATTGTAGTCATAATGTTACTAAATATTTCACTGAGTAACTTGATTTATATTTGAATTTTACTTATTTCTATTTCTATGCAATTATTTGAACCAACTCAAGTCTTTCTTTATAGAGAGTTCAAGGTTTTTAGCTTTAATGGTGGAAATATCCATCTCTTAATCTCATGCATGCCTTAGATTTGATGGGACCTCATTCTAGTGTATTCTACACATTTGGGCATAAGATATCTTTCATTTTGATCTTTCATGCTTACATGGAGCCTATGCGGTGGCGTTCCATGCCTTTCATGATAAATTTCTTAAATTCTTGTTGAAGACTAGTTGTTAGCTTTTGAAAGTCCTCTTTATTTTTATTTGAAAATTCAAATATAGGTCCTTCCATTTCATTGGTATTTTGATCTTTATGATCAATAATAATGCCATGTGTCAATCTCACATGGCCTTTCAAAAGACCTCAAATTTGTTGCATCATTAGAAAAATTCCAGATAGCAAGTGATCACCATTTGATCTTGGCTAGGGCCAGATCATTAACAATATGCCCTTTTAAAAGGCTACACACTTGATGCACCATTAGATTAAATCTAATGAATAAGCAATCACTATTGGATCATGTAAGATGCATACCTTTTAATCAGTTCCATGATTATATGAATCTTAGGCTTAGAAATGACATTTAGAATTTTATGTTAAAAACACAAAATCACTTCACCTAAGATATTTATATACTAGGTTTATTTTCATAAAAACCTAAGAATTTCTCAAAAGTCTTTTTTAAAATTCCCCCTTTGTTTAGGCTTTAAAAACTATCTAAGTTAAATTTGATGGGTTTGGTAATGTCAAGCACATCCTCATAGACGTCAAATGATGGGAGCAAACTTGTCAAATTTAAGACAATATAATTTTATGATCCAATGATTAAGTTCCATGCATCAGGATTTGAGGTTAAATTTTATGGGTTCAGTAACATCAAATACGTGCTCACATATGTCAAATTATGGGAGTGAAATTGTCAAATTTTAGACAATAGAAATGCTTTAGTCTAATGACTAAATGCCACTTATCTGGCTTTTAGGATTTCCTGAGGCTTTGTGGTAAATGCACACTGTTAGATTAAATCTTTTGAGGTAGTGAGGACCATAAAATCACAATATGAGTGTTTGATATTGAATTGTGTCCTTTTGGGTGTCAACTTTGATTGATATCATTGGATTAAATCCTTTGATTAAGCAAGAACAATTAGATCTACAAAAGTGCACAAGTTTTAAGTTATGCATGATATATATAAAGATTTAGCCTAAGGTTTTGACCTTTGAAAGTTGTTCATGTTTACAAACACAAATACACTTAAAACTTAATAAGACATATTTAATCCAAAAGGGCTCTTAGGTTTTAAAAGGGAAAAAGGGTCCAAGTTTAAGTCATGATTTTACTTTAATATTCAGTCATGTTTAAAAGCATAATTGAAGCTTAATATAAAATTAGACTTAAGGTTGTTTTAATTGAAAGGAAAAAATATTTCCCACTAAATTTTCCTATGAAATTTTAAATTCAAACCCCTAGGGTTTACTGCTTGGGAACCTTGGCTTCTTCTATGGAACCTACAATTAATCACCTTGAAAATGATTATTATCAACATTAATCCATAAAACATGATCATAATCAAATACACCAAAGCTCGTGTCCTTTTTAAAATTTATTTTAATTTAAAATTAAAGATAAAATAATCTTTCACATTCAATCTAGAATACAATTATCATGGAAATAGTCATAGGGGTCCCCTCTTCAAAAAATAAAGATGGGGGGTGTTGATCTCAATAGAACCCCATCTAGATTCCTCCATGCTATTTCACATTTAATTAAGAGATATTTATGGGATAGAATCTTAAGAGTTAATCTTTGGTTCTTATCCAAGTTAGGGGGACAATTCATATTTTACAAGTAATAGATAATATCTTTATACTATGGACACATGTTAATTTGACTTAATGAATCATAAACATTAAAAACAATAGTGTTTACCTCAAAAACCTACAAATTGGTCTCAACCATGAGCCTGTATAGACCCATCCCTCCCACTAAATTCGTGGTCTGAATATCCATGTCATACTCTTGTAACTTGTTGACCCATCTACATCTCTTGATGGATATTTTAATTTGATTCAATATGTCCATCACCATTATATACAAGACATATGAAACATTCTTTAAACTCAAAATATAAGGTATGAATGTCTTAACAACCTTCAACAGAGTGAAATCTTATTTTTCCATGATGATATAGTTCAATTTAGAACCTTCCATAGTTTTAATAAAGAAATATATGGTCTACTCATGATTGTCATCATTATTTTGTAATAAAATAGTAACCATGGTATTTTGTGATGTAAAATCAAATATCTAAAATACTTTAGAGTAATCAGAACTAGCCAATATAGGTGCAGACTTCAAGGCTCCTTTGATTTCACTATATGCTTCCACAACCTTCTCCTCCCACCTAATATCTTGGTCCTTCTTCAACATGGATGTAATATGCAAAGTAATCTATGAAAAAATAGACACAAACCTCCTAATGAAGTTGATTTATTTGAATAAGGACTGAATTCCCTTCTTGGACTAAAGGATAAGCACCTTGTCAATAGATTTTACTCACTTAAGGTCAATCATGACACCATAATTAGACAATATATGTCCTAGAAACATGGAATTTTTTACTTTAAAGTGATACTTCTTATAATTAAGTTAAATTTGAAATCTCTTTCCTATGATGAATACCTCTTTTAGATGCTCCAAATGTTGCTTTCTACTCTTGGATTACACATTAATATCATCTTGATTTGTAGTAATGAACTTGTTGATTACCCCTATAAATTCAACATCCATAGCTCACTGAAACATTGAACCAACAATCATTAAATTGAAAGGCATCCTCATATAAACATACATGCCCCAAGGCATAGTAAATGCAGTCTTGGGTCTCTCAGATTCCTTTAAAACAACCTAGTTATACCCTAAGAAACCATCTAAAGTGGATAACATAAATGATCCAGTCACACTTTGTAGCAGGTTGTCCATATTAGACAAGGGGTAGTAATCCTTCAAAAAATATTTCTTTAAATTTTGGTGATTCTAAACATAAGTAGATGGCACCATTTTTCTTTCATACAGGAACTAATTTTACCACCCATGATGAATAACTTATGGGTTGAATAATTCTGCCATCCCTTAGATTCTTTAAGTCATTCCACATCCTGGTGGCCAAGATGGGGTTGATAGGTCTTTACTTCTACCTAAAAGGCTTGCTATCAAGCTATAATGGGATGACATGTTGAAAAAGATCTTACATATATGCCTTCAAATTGGATTAACACCAAGATAAATAGTCCTAATATTTTTTTAATAGCACAACATAGGATTGCTTCTTTGCTACACTTATATGAGTATCCAACCAAACTTTTATTGGATTCTCATGAGAACCCAAATTACATTCAGTCACATCTTTTGAGATAAATGAGTCTCAAATTTTAATTCAGTCCTCTAGGTAAAAATATGCTTCTAAAATCACCAATACCTAAGGTAGACTATTTGTCTTCATCGAAATTAGATCTTTCCCAAACAAGGTTTCCTTTCCATCGCAAACCTAAACCATGGAATCCAAGTCTATGAGCTGATCTTGAAACTCAGAGTCATAATTTAGAAAACTTACAATCTATTGATCATCATTAAAAAGAATTAATGATGAATATTATCTAGGATTAAATTCTTAATAAGCACCTCTACTTGATACTGACAGTGTGGGTTCATATTTTCAATTTCAAATTGAGCACCTAACCCTACAAGTGTATCAGCTTCTTCAGTGAAACTTCTATCATGATATTGAATGTTGAATGCATCAAAGAATTCTTTAAAATCCCATACATAATTCCTATATTGTTTCAACCTTAATTTTTGGTGACATAAACATTACAGCCCATTTAACAAGTATTTTACAATCACCATTTATAATCAAACTTATAATTCCATGTTTGTGGGAAATTTGTAAACCAAGAAAGAGTGTGTCATACTCAATAGTAGTATTCATGTACTCAAAGGATAGTTTGAAAGGAAACTTAAAATAATTATCTTTAGGGTCATAGAAGACAACCCTAGCTCCGTTTCCAAGATTGGAGCAAGCCCTGTCAAAATACAGTTTCTAAACATCACCTTCATTATCAAATCCAACATCAAGAACAATAGGTTGTTCAATAAAATCCACATTCTTGACAAAGCTACCGAGATCCACATCCATGTACAACACTTCATTCATGGCACATTTTGGATCTTCAAGTACATGTAGCATATTTATCTCCCTATGAAGTCTGGCCATATTACCATAAAATATAATGGTGGCATACGACATGTCCATTTTCACACTTCCACCCTTACTGGCAGCCCATTTTTGTGATAGCAACATCCCCCACTTAGGTAGATAGTACATAGATACCACATTCATATTCATTTATTTACTCGGATGAACTACCAACTATACTATGAACCCTTTAACTTGTCTAATAAATGGTACCTCTCATGAATCCATGGAATAGAGCTTGCCAAAGGCTTATGTAATTTTTATTCAAAGATCATTAAGGACACACAGGGTAATTATGTTGCAAGAAGATTCAAAATAAAACATATAATTATGAAAAATTAAACAACTAATCAATAGGGTGGTGTAAAATTAATCCTTGACTTTATACTAATACAATCCCCAAATAAAACTTTGGGGGTGGTTCAACAATTTGATTTGATGCTTCATCATCTTTTAGGATTTTTTAGGGTGAATTTATTTCATTTTCACCTATTTTCTCACCAAATTATAAATATTTAAGTTCCCTCTTCCTATGTTTAGGTATTCATAAACTCAAAAAGTGGCACAATGATCTTTAGTTGGCTCAACATTTGAGACATATCACACATGATATACAAAGGAAGAGGTATATTTGGAGGAAGAGTGACAACAACTTCAACTAGAATAAAATCATTTAAAGTCATAGGTGGAATAAGTTAGGATGGATTTACATGTTTAACAATAGTCCTCAAGGGTGGATATGTTTTAGCATCACTCATGCCCTTAGGAATACTCAATAATATAGCTACTATGTTCTTGGCTAGATCACCTCTTGGTTTGACATCTTGAAAATTAGGTGCTAGCTTGGATGAATTAGAGACTATTCTCAATTTATTTAATTACTTACCTACATCCCATGCCCTTAGATTTTTAGGGGTAATATCCTAAGGAATGCACCTTATTACCTACTTCTTGAACCATATTATTTCTCTTAGGAAACTACTACATTAATTAGTAGTTCCATCTCCTTAACTAAAGGAATTCCCCCACCATATTTCTTAATCATCATTGATCATAAGAATTCAAAATCATGATTGGAAATTCATATGCTTGTGTAATATTAACATCACAAACAACTTCAAGATTTGGGACACATACCTTTTGTACTGCACTCTAAAACTGATCAAGAGTCACTTCAAGAGACTTCATAATCCAACATCAAAATCTCATTATCATTAGATGCAGACTCAAGTTCCTCTACATATTTATAAATATTTTTATTTATATCACATGGAGGATTTGGAAGGAAGCTTTTATCACACCAATCAATGTAGATATCCTAATTTACAGCATTCTCTTTTAAATTCAATAGAGTAGGAACTTATTTCCTAACTCCTCTATTTTGGTTTATATCATTTCTATCATCTCAAGTAGACCTCTTCCCTATGTCACTATCTCTAATGTGGGGTCTCCCTTATTCATGATTTTTATTCATAGCTCTCTCCTAACTTATAAACCCATGATGCATCCCCTTCTCAACTCCATCCAACTTGTATGACATTTCTTTAATAGTAGAGGACAAGGTTTTCATGGTCTCCTCAAGGTTGGTTGTCTTAGTGGATTACATTTTATCAGGATTGACCAACTTAAAATTATCCTATTTGTTCAAAGTTTTACCCATAACCTTTAATTTTTTATCAATTTCAATTTCCATATTAAATTCTAACCTCAGTTTCATGGGATCCTTGTCCCTCAAGTAGTAAGCAACCCTATTATCCAAAGAATCACAATATTTAATAAAAGCATGTTGTATCACTAGGTTTGATATTTTTAAGTAGCCTCATCATAGTCTTACTAAACCTCATGTTAAAATCCTACACACACTCATTAGGTTTCTTAATGCTTTCAAATTTTTCCTAAAGAAACCCAAGATCGATTCTATCACCATATTGAATTTTAAAAACATTTATCATTTCTTCCCATGAATCAATGCATCCACAGGGAAGGGAATTGAACCATTCACAAGCATCTTCTTCCAGTGGGTGTAAAAATAACTTAATACAACCATCTTCATTCTCAACCTCTTAATCATAAATGATAATGTATAAATACCTCAATTATTGATCACCAATCACTGTATTATTCCCTTGAGACTTTGTAAGGTGGTTCCTTACATTATTTGAGACTTCATTAGGATACCCTTCCATTTCATCCAAAATAATTGGTCTAAATCTAAGAAACTTTAATTTAAGAATATTGGTCCCTATGCCTCATGATTAGTTCAATGGTGGCTTCAAGATCAAATGGCAAATGGTTGTAAGGGGGTGAGTGAGGTGGACTTACTGGATCAAACTTAGGAGGAGATTCAACTAGTTGAGAGGGTTTTGGGTAATAAATTGGACTATAAGGTTCTAAATGATCAATAAAGCAATGATAATCTTCAATAATAGGAAGTTTAATAGATAAAATTTTAGGTATACCAAAATCTTGATAGCCTAAACACTCCTTTGTTTCTAAACTTTGGCCTTCAATTGGCCTCCAAACTTTCCTCCTTTGATGAATGCTTAAAGGTGAGATAAGTTATTTTGATGACTCACCTTTGAGGATGATCTCAGTCATTCCATATTTTTAAGGAAAAGAAAACTCAAATATGAATGAAGATATTAAAAATAGGCACTAGTTTTCCTTGAAACCAAATGATATGTTGGAGTCACCACTAAAAGAAAACTTATAGAATATAATATCTTAAAAACTTGTGATACATACCGAAATGATATGTTGTTGAAACTAGTGATGAGATACAACAAGCAAAGACACTTAAAATTTAATATTCATGTTCAAAAGGGAGAAAACACCTTAAAACATGAACAAATAATCAACATCTTACAATAAATTATAATTTATCAATTCATAAAATATCTCAAGTCCCAAGTAATAGCGCTAGTTGAGTATTGGTTCCCAGTTGTACTTCTCTTGCACTCAACCTTGTATACTTTAATAAACTAGAAAAATAATATGAAAAATACATAAATATGTCATTATAGTTGGGGAAGGGTTTAGCATCAAGATGGACTAAATGAGATAATTACTGGAAGACACCAATAGAGGGTATGGTTATCTCCTTGCTACTTCTGGCTCTACTTGAAGGTGAGAGGACCTAAAAGATAAATTGAATGACATTGTGATTATAAAGAGTTTAAATATATGATAGTGGTTATTGGAAAACTTTTATAATGTTCATAATGTTTAGAGAACCCTATGTATTCAGTCTAAACCTTGTGTATAGGGTATTGAGTAATGGAGTCAAAGTATGCAAGGAAGAATAAAGATTGGTTAGATGAGGATTGATAGGGGACATGTAAAATAAAATAGGGACAATTTTTCTCAAATTTTTATGAGTATCTTAAACTAAAATCTAGTCTCTCATGGAGGGATTCTAAGATTCCTTTTCCATAGGGAATATTTGCATAGAATAACATAAATATGACGAGGGCATAACTAAGTTTTCACACTCCAACTAGGAAGGGTTGTCATATAGAATGAACAAATACTATAAGGAAGACACAAGATACTAAAGATAGATGTAAAATTAATTTCAACCTTCATATTAAAGAAATTTTCTAAAACCCAGGGCCAAATGGGAGGTTGCAATATTGGGCTTCTAAGAAAAAATACAGACACATTTTATATAGGAAACATTTATGTATTTATAGGCAAATGACACTTGAATTATGCAATAGTGTCTATTATTTTAAGGGAAGAACATGGTAGGATGAGTAAGGTAAATATAAAGAGAGGTGTGGTGGTTTTTTCCAAATTTTAGTAGTTATTTCAATAGGCATGACATCATTCATTTGCAAATATGTAGAAAAAAATACAAGCTAAGGAAGCTAACATGAATGACTTGTGTCCATTGGTGCCAATACAATGCAAATGTTAAAATGATTCTTAAAACCCTAAAGCATACACTAAAACAAGATATTTTAATGGTTTTCCCTATCAAATACATAAACCTAACGTGCCCTTAAGAAGTTAACAATAACATATTTTCAAATCATAATGTAGAAAGGGATTTATAACCTAGATCTCCGGACAATATGACAACCATTCATAAGTATTAAACCAAATATATAATTAGCAGAGAATGTACACATATTATTAAATTTAATTAATAGGAAAGAGTAAAAATAACAACTATTTTCCATTATCTTGCAATAAAATCTTATATACAATAGTGTTTCAGAATGCCACCATGGGGGAAAGCATGGTTAGTTTACTCTTGGATAGGGGAGACATATACATTGATCTCATATCTTGAAAATTTCTATACAAATACAACCACTTTAGAAAGAGAGATAAAACATACACAAAATAAGGATTCCAAAATTTTAAAAAGCATAATACAATAAAGAACAACAACCAATAAAAACCTTTGAAAAGAGGATAATCTATCTTTTTGTATAAATTTCTCACCCATTTTCTCTAGGAATATGTTTTGGAGTTTGAAATATTACAAACTTGTAATCATCTCTCAAATGTTTGGCCAAGATATTCTAGTTGGAAGATGGGAATCATTGAACCAACTATCTACCCTTATAATGATGAAGTTTGTTAGAAAACCATTGATCTCCTTGGCTATAAATCCATTACAGATGGGTTTGAGGGAAAATATTTCCCTAGGAATAAAACCAACTCTTTGTCTTCATGTGTAACCACTTGGCCATCCCTTAAATTGCTCATTTGCATAGCTAGAAACTTATAGAAAGTTTCCCTTCCTCTTGTACATGCGAAAGAATGCCCATTACCCTATGATGATTTAAGTGGAATACTCTAGCCATGCAAGATCCATGGATATTTGATAAATATCCTTAGAATATCCCACAATGTCCTCAAAAACCCTATAACATTCTTTATATGGAGATATTCAACATGAGAAAAACATTAGAAAAATAACACTTAGCTATTTTTTACCTTTTTTCTCTTTTGCTTTCAATGTTCCTTTCCATAATTTTATTTTTTATTTTTTTTTATTTTTTTTTTAATTTGAATTTTTAGGGTTACCATCAAACCTTTTTTAATGCTTAAGTGAATTATTTTTAATTTTTTTTCCTTATGGGGAGCTTTGGGTCCCATTTACTATTTTGAACTTTCTTTACACGGTAGGAATTTGGAGCTCAACTGCAACTTTGTAATTTTTAATTTTTTAACTTGCAATCTATTGTTGTAGTTCCCCTCAAATGTTCCCTAATGGACTTGGAAACTTCAAGTACAATTTTCAAGTTACAAAAATGTAAAATTACAATTTTATTTGAAAGTTCCAATTTGAATCCACTCATGTTGACTTTCAAATACTAAGTTGATCATTGGGATTGGGAGGTTGGACTAAATATTACAACTTGCATTTTCATGAAGTGCATTTTACACATTGAATTTCATGTTCACATTTTTGTATATTTTGGAACTCTACATGCAATTTTTAATTTTCAAAAATGCAAAGTTGTAATCCTCATTGAAATCTCTAGAAGACCTCCATTTGAGTTAACTTTTCTTCCTAGCTCAATTTTAACTTGGTTTAATTTAAATGGCAATGATTGTACTTATTACACCTTGAGCTGAAATTCTAATGATATCCTAGAGGTTGAATGATCATTTTCCATCCATATCACCTTATCTCCTTTCACAATATGCTTTCTTTTAATCATAATGACCTTTATCAATCATAACTACCATTGTAACAGTCACCATCTATTTTTATAGCCACTAGACCATCTACAACCTATATCACTTCATTCTAGAATTCATTTCTTGGGGAAAGATAGATAAAATACACCCATCCAAGAGTTATATTTTTTTACCCTTTATTCATAGTAGCATTGGGAGTAAATTCATATGGGAATTTTGTTCCATTTTCTAGTCCTAGAGATCTAGTTGGAGACTATTTTTTAACCCTCTACCAAGACTCAAGTTTGTGAATCTACTAGGTCCCATGCCCATTTGGATATCATAAAACATATTTATTTCATTTTATGGGGATGATCTCCACATTATTATGCCATGGACACTTTTCCCAAATCCCATCACATGACACATCCATTATTTTGTAACTTGGCCTATACAATATGAAACATGTTCAGACTTGAAAATTAGAGCACCATTAATCTTCAAGTTAGATTTTAAAGACCTTGTCATCTTATCAATTATAGTTTCTACCAAAATTTTTAAAGGGGAAGTTTGTTTTCCTTTTTGAACATGTGAATTCTTGTTAAAATTCCCTTATTCTTTCCTCAAACCTCCATCACTTTTTTTACTGAGTTATAAAAGACTTATTTACTTTGATGCTCTTATATTCATTCTCAAATTTAGCAGCATCGAAATTTACTACACCATAAGCCTTAATTAGAGACTCATGAGGTGAATTTCCTCTTCTCAATAGAAACTCTCAACCATATCACTTCTTTTCATAGGGTAGTATTGATGCAATTATTTCACTATGCTTCCATTCATCCATTTTATGATAAGACGAAGGCAATCTATTTGAAATTTTAGTGTGTGACTTGACATCCTTAACATTAGGGTAATCCACCCAATGTATGATTCAAATATACTAAATAACATTAATAATGTTTATTTCAATGTACCATAATTTGAAGGAGACACATGGACATATTCATGTTAATTCAATACATTTTCTCTTCTACATGATCCAAAAACCTATACGCACTTTGAAAATTAAAAAAATTGCTTAATTGCATCTTGGGTTTATTTATCTATCATGTGACTCATCATGTTCACTACTATGGATGTAGGGGATTCTTAAGGAATTTGTATATTGTATTTTTAAAAACTAAAATTTTCACATGCATTCCTTATCAAGTTTTCTACCGAGAATAGGAACCTAGGACACAGTTTGTAAGTTTGTTTTATTATGAATTTCATTATTCTTTGGAATATCCACCATTATTTTATTCCCCATGTAGTTAATAACCTCCTTTTTTTGGGCTTGTGAAGTCAATCTACAATTTGTAACTTTCCTTTTGAATATCTACTTTTGGTCTATGTTTTAATTTGATGTTGTAGTTTTAAAACCTAGACAAGACTTCTTCAAAGTTTCTTGCCTTTGTATAAGTACCATCTCCCACACTTGGTTGATGTTTATACTTAGTATTTAGGACCTTTTAATCCCAAATATGGTTAGCCACTCTATCATTGGGGTCCTACATCTTAAGGTCATCCAGTTGGAAATCAAAAGAGTTCATGTACACCACCATGATCTCTAGCTATTTATAAACCTTTATTATAATTCTGCCAATGTCAAGTGGAAAGGGATGAACCTGAGCCTTCTTATTATTATTTCATATTTAATCCATTCCTTGGATAATTTGATAAGCAATTTCTTGCTCTGTAAGCTTACTAGGAACATATATAGGCAATTTGTATTATTGGACCATGATTCCTTCTATCCTTATTATGATGCAATCTATATAGAACCACACATCCCCCATGGTATCCAATTATATTTTAATTAAATTATAAAGCTTGGGCATAGGGATACCAATATTTCCTCAAAATGAATGGGAAGATACCATCACATATGAATTACATGTGGTTCCTATATTTGAATATATGAAATTTGGATTAATAATGGGAAATGGTAGTTCTACCATTAGGGAACCAATTTCAGATGCCAAGGAAATTAATAGAGGATAGGAGTGAATCAAAGATGTAATACATCATAAATAATTACTTGGAGTACTTTCTCTTGATGGATATAAATTATTTGGCTAAGAAAAAAAATATTAGGTCTCCAATGGGAGGAGTTAAACTACACTCCAACATGCAATGGGAGTAAGATACACAAACCTTACTTAAATAAGTATTAGAATAGACACTAAAGGATCTATTTAATAAGGTCATATCTACCCTAACACCCTCCTTGAATTGGGAAATATGAATATCAATATTATGGGACTAAAAAACATGGTAACCTTGGATTAACCAATGTGAGATGATTGGATCCATGTTTTGGGAATTTATCTATTCTCTCAAGGATGGGAGATCGACATGAGGTAAAGGGAGATATACATGCAACTTTCTTGGTAATTCCTTCATGAATAATCCATTCCCCATCTATTATGCATTCAAAGAAAATAGGAACAAGAAGGTTGATGTAATGCATTACCTCTATTTTAGTAGCCACATGGTGAAGGCCTACCAACTGAATTGATATTAGGTCTTTGTATCTTTGGTGCACCATAGCATTATTTTTTTCCTCCTAGGAAATTGGTTACAATTCCTCTATAAAGAATAATAATTTTGACCAATTTTTTATTCCATGCACATTCAAGGCTGTCAAATCTAAATCTTTGTCTCTAAAGGCCCTTCTTTCACCATCCAAAGTTAGATAGAGCTCCACTTTAATTTTCATCTGTTGCCTACCCACCACCATCAATGAAACTAAATTTTAGTCATAATGTTACTAAATATGTCACTAAGTCACTTGATCTATATCTTATTTTTACTTGTTTTGATTGATATGTGATCAACTAAACCAACTTAAGTCTCTTTATATAAGGTTCAAGGTTTTTAGCTTTAATAGTAGAAATATTCAAATATTGATCTCATATGTGCCTTAGATTTGATGGGACCTCATTCTCATGTCTTCTACATTTTTTTATCATAATATATATTTCATTTTGATCCTCCATGTTTACGTGGAGCCTATGTGGTGTGTTTACATGCCTTTCATAGTAAATTTCATAAATGATAGTTAAAGAGTAGCCATTCACTTTCAAAAGTCCTCTTTATTTTTATTTGAAAATCCAAATCGAGGTCCTTCCATTTCATTGGTATTTTGATCTTTAATATCACTAATTATGCCATGTGTCAAGCTCACACAACCTTTGAAAAGTCCTCCAAATTGTCACATCATTGGATCAAATCCAGTGAGCAAGTGATCACCATTGGATCATGGCTAGGGCCAGATCATTAACCATATGCCCTTTTAAAAGGCTTAAAACTTGATGCACCATTGTATTAAATATAGAAAACAAGTGATCACAGTTTGATCCTATAAAATGCATGCCTTTTAATCAATTCCATGATTATATGAATCTTAGGCTTTAAAATAACATTTAGAATTTTATGTTCCAAAACACAAAATGACTTAGGCTAATATATTTATATAGTAGTTTTGTCTTCGTAAAAAGCTAAGAATTTATTAATAGGTTTTTTATAAATTCCCCTTTTGTTAAGGCTTTAAAATTTGTATAATTTAAATTTGAGGAGTTTGGTAATGTCAAATATGTCCTCATAGATGTCAAATGATATGAGTGCACTTGTCAAAATTAAGATAATAGAATTTTATGATCCAATGATTAAGTGTCACACATCAAGATTTAAGGTTAAATTTGATAGGTTTGATAATGTCAAATATGTCCTCATAGATATGAAATGATGGGATTGAACATGTCAAATTTAAGACAATGGAAATGCTTTAGTTTAATGAATAAATGCCATGTGTTTTGCTTTCATGAGTTCCTAAGGCTTTGGGGTCAATGCATTCTATCATATTAAAGCTTCTGAGGTAGTGAGGATCATCAAATCACAATCTGAGTGCTTGATAGTTGTTTGTGTCCTTTTGGGTGTCATCTTTGATTCACATCCTTGGATTAAATCCTCTGAATGAGCAAGAACAATAGAATCTACAAAAGTGTACAACTTTTAAGTTAAGCCCGATATATATATAAGTCTAGCCTAATATTTTGACCTTTAAAATTTGTTCATTTTTAAAAACACAAATACACTTAAACCTTAATAAGACTTATTTAATCCAAAAGGGCTCTCAGATTTTAAAAGGCAAAAAAGGTCTAGGTTTATGTCATGATTTTACATTAATATTCAGTCATTTTAAAAACATAATTGAATATTAATATAAATTTAGACATAAGGTTGTTTTAACCAAAAGGAAATAATATTTCCCACTAATTTTCTTATGAATGTTTAAATTCAAACCCCTATGTTTGCTACTTGGGAACCCTAGATTCTTCTATGGAACATGCAATTAATCACCTTGAAAATGATTATTAGTAACATTAATCCATAAAACATGATCATAATAAAATACACCAAAGCTCATGTCCTTTTTGAAATTGATTTTCCTTTAAAATTCAAGATAAAACAGTCTTTCACATTCAATCCATAATACATATGTTCTAGAAATAGTAATAGGGGTCCCCTTTTCAAAAATGAAAGATGGGGGTGGTTGGTCTCAATAGAACTCCATATAGATTCCTCCATGCTAGTTCACTTTCAGTTAAGAGATATTTATGGGATACAATCTTAAGATTTAATCTTTGGTTCTTACCCAAGTTAGGGGTACAATTCATATTTTACAAGTAATATACAATGTATTTATACCATGGATACATGCTAATTTGACTTAATGAATAATAAACATTAAAAATAATAGTGTTTACATCAAAAACTTACAAATTGGTCTTAGCCAAGCCTATATAGACCCATCCCTCTGACTTACTTGGTGGCCTAAATATCCCTACCATACTCTTACAACTTCTTGAGCCATCTGCATCTCTTGTTGGATACTTTAATTTGATTCAATATGTCCATCTCCATTGTATACAAAACATATGCAACATTATTTAAAATCAAAATAAAAGGTATAAATGTCTTAACAACCTTCAATAGAGTGAAATCTTATTTTTCCATGACGGTATATTTCAATTCAAAACCTTCCATATATTTGTTAAATAAATCTATGGTTTTCTCATGACTGTCATAATTATTTTGTATTAAAATAGTAACCATGGTATTTTTTGATGCAAAATAAAATATCTAAAATACTTTAGAGTAATTAGGACTAGCCAATATCGGGGCAAAATTTAAGGCTTCTTTGATGTCACTGAATGATTGCATGACCTTCTCCTCCCACCAAATATCTTGGTCCCTCTTTAACATGAATGTAATAGGAAAATTAATCTTTGTAAAATTAGACACAAACCTCCCAATAAAGTTGATTTATTTTAAAAAGGACTGAATTCCCTTCTTAGAGTAAAGGATAGGCACCTTGTTAATAGATTTCACTTGCTTAGGCTCAATCTTGACACTATAATTAGATACTATATGTCCTATCAACATAGATTTTTGTACTTCAAAATGATACTTCTTAGGATTAAGTTAAATTTCAAACTCCCTACCTATAATGGATATTGTTTTTATATTCTCCCAGTGTTGCTTTCTACTCTTGGAGTACACTGTAATGTCATCTTGATTTGTAGTAATGAAATTATTAATTACCCCTACAAATTCAACATCCATAGCTCACTCAAACATTGAACCAACAATCATTAACCTAAAAGGCATCCTCATATAAGCATATATGCCACAAGGCATATTAAATGTAGTCTTGGGTCTCTCAAATTACTTTAAAACAACTTGGTTATACAATGAAAAAATGTCTAAAGTGGACAACATATATGATCTAGTCACACTTTTCAATTGTCCATATTAGACAAGGGGTAATTTTCCTCTAAAAAATTTTTGTTTAAATTTTGGAAATCCATACACAAGTAAATGTCACCATTTATCTTTCATATAGGGACTAAATTTACCACCCATGATGAATACCTTATGGGTTGAATAATTCCACCATCCCTTAGCTTCTTTAAATCCTTCCACATCTTGGTGGCCAAGATGGGGTTGATAGGTCTTTGCTTCTGCCTGAAAGGCTTACTATCAAGTTGCAATGGGATGACATGTTGAAACAAATCTTCCACATATCATTTCAAATTGGAGTAACACCAATCTAAATAGTCTTGGTAAATTTTTATCAGATCAACATATGATTTCTTCTTTGCTATACTTAGATGAGTACATAACCAAAATTTCCTTGGATTCTCATCAGAACCCAAATTACATTCAATCATATCTTTTGTGATAAATGAGTTTCAAATTTTAATTCGGTACTCTTTAAAAAAATATGCTTAAAAAATCAAAAATCCCCAAGGTGGAGTGTTTGTCTTCATTTGAACTACATCTTTCCCAAAAAAGGTTTCCTTTCCATCACAAAGTTGAACCATGGAATCAAAGTCTATTAGCTAATCTTGAAACTCAACTTCACAATTTAGAAACCTTCTAATCTATTCATAATCATTAAAAAATTTCTAGTGATGAATATTTTCTATGATTAAAGGATTAATAAGCACCTCTACTTGATATTGATAGTGTGGGTTGATATCTTTAATTTCAAATTAAGCACTTAACCCTACAAGTGTATCAGCTTCTTCATTGAAACTTCTATCATGATAGTGATTGTTGAATGCATCAAATAATTCTAATAAATCCCATACATCATTCTTATATTATTTCAACCTTTTATTTTTGGTGGCATAAACATTACGGACCTATTTAACCACTATCTCAGAATCACCATTTATAATCAAAATTATAATTCCATGTTTGTGGGAAATTTGTAAACCAAGCAAGAGTACCTCATACTTAGTAGTAGTGTTTTTTCACTCAAAGTATATTTTGAAATAAAAATGAAAACAGTTATCATTAGGGTCATAAAAGATAACCCAACTCTATTTCAAAGATTGGACCAAGCCCCATCAAAATACATTTTCTAAACATCACCTTCATTGTCAAATCCAACATCAAGAACAATAGGTTGATTGATAAAATCCGCATTCCCAACAAAGATACCCAGATCCACATCCATGTACAACACTTCATTTAGGGCACATTTTGGATCTTCAAGTACATTTAGCATCTTTAACTCCCTATGAAGTCTAACCATATTACCATGCAATAAAATGGTGGCATAAGACATGTCGATTTTCACACATCCACCTTTGTTGGAAGCCCATTTTTTTGACAGCAACATCCCCCACTTAGGTAGATATTCCATAGCTACCACATTCATATTAATTTATTTACCCGAATGAACTACCAACTTTACTACCAAGCCTTTAACTTGTCTAATAAATGGTACCTCTCGTGAATCCATGGAATAGAACTTGCCAAAGGCTGATGTAATTTTTACTTAGATCTCATTAAGGACACACAAGGGAATTATGTTTCAAAAAGCTTCAAAATAAAACATATAATTATGAACAATCAAACAACTAATCAACAAGGTGGTGTAAAATGAATCCATATTCAGTTGACTTTCTACCAATACAATCCCCAAATAAACCTTTGTGACTATTTCAACAACCTCATTAGATGCTTCATCATCTTTTAGGTGTGTTTAAGATGAATTCATTTTATTTGCATCTATTTTATCACCAAATTCTAACTATTCAAATTTCCTCTTCCTATTTTTAGGTATTCACAATAACTGAAATTTCCTCTTCCTAATGATCTTTAGTTGGCTGAACATTTGAGACATATCACACATGTTATACTAAGGAAGAGGTATCTTTAGAGGAAGGGTGACAACACTTTCAACTAAAATACAATCATTTAAAGTCATAGGTGGAATAAGCTAGGATATATTTTCATGTTTAACAACAATCTTTTAGGGTGGATTTTTTATAGCATCACTCATACCCTTAGGGATACTCAATAATATAGCTACTCTGTTCCTGGCTAGATCACCTCTTGGTTTGACCAGATGGGAAGTAGGTACTAGTTTGGAGAAATTAGGGACTAATCTAAATTTATTTACTTCCTTACCTACATCCCATGCCCTTAGAATTGTAGGGGCAATGTCGTAAGGAATACCACCTTATTACCTACTTCTTGAACCATATAATATCTTTTACGAAACTACTACATTAATTAGTAGTTGCATGTCCTTAACTAAAGTAATTCCACCATAATATTTCTTAATCATCATTGATCATAATAATTCAAAATCATGATTAACAATTCATATGCTTGTGTAATATTAAAATCAAAAATAAATTCAAGAGTTGGGACACATATATTTTTTACCACACTCTAAAATTGATCAACAGTGGTAGCACTCAAAAATTCCATGAAGGTGGACAACTTACTTTAGAATAATTGATAATCTATCTTCAAAATCTCATTATCATCAGATGCAGACTCAGGTTCCTCTGCATATTCATAAATATTTTCAATTATATCACATAGAGGATGTGGACAAAAGCATTTATCACACCAATCAATGTCCATATGACAATTTACAACATTTATTTTTACATTAAAAGGATTGGGTACTTCTTTCCCAACTACTCTATTATGGTTAGTATCATTTATATCATCTCGAGTAGGCATCTTCCCTATGTCACTATCTATAAAATGTAAAGGGGGTATTCCTTATTAATGATTTTTATTTAGAGCTCTCTCCTGACTTATAGTCTGATGATGCATCCCCTTCTCAATTATATCCAACTTGTATGGCATTTCTTTGATAGCAGAGGCCAAGGTTCTCATGGTCTACTCAAGGTTGGTTGTCATAGTGGATTACATTTTATTAGGATTGAAAAACTTTAAATTATCCTATTTTTTCAAAGGTTTATCCACAACATTTATTTTATTTTTATCAATTTCACTTCCATATTAAATTCCAACCATAGGTTGAAGGGAGCCTTGTCCCTAAAGTAGTAAGCAACCCTACTATCTAAATCATCACAATATTTAATAAGGCATGTTCTATCACTAGGTCTGATATTTTTAGGTAGCCTCATCATAGTCTTAGTAAACCTAATGTTAAAATCCTACACACACTCATTAGGGTTATTCTTAGTGTTTTCAAAATTTTCCTAAAGAAATCCAAGATTGATTCTATCACCATATTAAATTTTAAAAACATTTATCATTTCTTCCCGTGAATCAATGTATCCATGGGGAAGGGAATTGAACCATTTATGATCATCTTATTCCAGTGGGTGTACAAATAACTTAATTTAAACATCTTCATGCTAAACTTCATAATCCTAAATGATAATGTAGAAATACCTCAGGTATTGATCAACAGTCATTATATTATTTTATTGAAACTTCGTAAGGTGGTTCCTTACATTATTCAAGACTTCATTAGGATATCCTTCCATTTAATCCAAAATAATTGGTCTAAAACTAAGAAACTTGAATTTAGGACTCTTATTCTCATCTTGGTTCCTATTCCTCATGATTAGTTCAATGGCGGGCTCAAGATCAAATGAAAAAGGGTTGTGAGGGGGTGAGTGAGGTAGACTTGGTGGATCAAACTTATGAAGAGATTCAACTAGTTAAGAGGGTGTTGGGTAATAAATTGGACTCTAAGGCTCTGAATTATCAACTAAAATATGATAATATTCAATAATAGGAAGTTAAATAGATAAATTTTTAGGTATATCAGAATATTGATAGCCCAAACACTCCTTTGTTTCTAAACTTTGTCATTCAATTGGCCTCCAAACTTTCCTCCTTTTATGAATGCTTAAAGGTGAGACAATCTATTTTGATGACTCGCCTTTAAAGGATGATCTCCATAATTCTATATTTTTAAGTTAAAAAACACTCAAACTTGAATGAATATATGAAGAATGGGAATTGGTCTTCCTTGAAACTATATAATAGGCTAAAAACTTATTGTGACACATATTGAAACTATATGTTTCTGAAACTAGTGATGAGATACAACAACAAAGATACTTAAAATTTTATATTCATGTTCAAAAGGGATAAAACACCTTACAACATGAATAAATAATCAACACCTTGCAAGAAATTAGCATTTTTCAATTTGAAAAATCTCTCGAGTCCCAGGTAGTAGTGCTAGTTGATTGTTGGTTCCCAGTTGTACCTATCTTATACTCAACCTTGCACACTTTAATAAAATTGCAAAAAAATACAAAAAACACATAAATATGTCATTATAATTGGGGAAGGTTTTATCACCAAGATGGAATGAATGTAGATAATGACTTGAATACATTGATAGAGGGTATGGCTATTTCCCTATTACTTTTGGGTCTACTTGAAGGTGAGAGGACCTAAAGGATATATTTCTCACATGGAGGGATACTATGATTCATTCTGCATGGGGACTATTGGCACACAATAATACAAATCTAACTAGGGCATAACCAAGTTCGCACACTCCACCATGGAAGGGTTGTCACACATAATGAACAAATACTCTGAGGAAGACACAAGTTACTAAAGATAGATGTAATTGATTGCAACCTTGATTTTATTTTATTTTTTTAACAACCCAGGATGAAAAGGAAGATTTCAATATTGGGCTTCAAAGAATAAAATACAAAAACATTTTATATAGGCAATATTTATGCATCTATAGGCAAATAACTCTTAAAATATGTAATAGGGTGTATTATTTTAAGGGTATAACAAGGTAGGATGAGTTAGGTAAATATAAAGAGAGGTGTGGTGGTTGTTTTCAAATAATAATAATTATTTCAACAAGCATGACATAATTCATTTGAAAATATGTAGAAAAATAAAATGCAAGCTAAGGAAGCTAGCATGAATGATTTGCATCCATTGGTGCCAATAGAATTCAAATGTTAAAATGAATCCTAAAAAACTAAATCATACACTAAAACAAGATATTTTCATGCTTTTTATAATCAAATAAATAAACCTAAGGTGGCCTTAAGAGGTTATAAACAACATATTTCCAAATCACAACATATAAAGGGGTTTATAACCTACATTTATGCACAAGATGACAACCATTCATAAGCATTAAACTAGATATCCAATCAGTAGAACATGTAAAACATTTTATTACAATTCATTAATAAGAAAGAGTAAAAATCATAAATATTTTCCATTATCTTGCAAGTATATCTTACATACAACAGTGTTTCAAAATGCCACCATGGGGAAAATCATGGTGAGTTTGATCTTGGATAGGGGAGAGATATAGAATGATCTCATGTCTTGATAATGTCTATACAAATACAACCACCTTAGCAAGAGAGATAAAACATACACACAACAAGGATGCCAAAATGTTAAACAGCATATGACCTATAAAGAACAACAACCAACAACATCCTTTGAAAAGAGGATAATCCATATATTTATACAAATTTCTCACCCATTTACTCTAGGAATATGTTTTACAATTTTAAATATTCCAAACATGCAATCATCTCTCAAATTTTGGCCAAGATGTTCTAGTTGGAAGATGGGAATCACTTAAGAAACTATCTACCCTTGTAATGATGAAGTTTGTTAGAAAACCCTTGATCTCCTTGGCTGTAAATCCATTACAAATGGTTTTGAGGTAGAATATTTCCCTAGTAACAAAACCAATTCTTTGTATTTTTGTGTAACCACTTGGCCATGCCTTCGATGACTCATTTTCATAGCTAGGAACTTCTAAAAAAGTTTTGCTTCCTCTTGTGGATGCCAAAGAATGCCCATTACCTTATGATGATTGAAGTGGAATACTCCAGTTGTGTAAGATCCATTGCCATTTGAGAAATATCCTTAGAATATCCCACCTTGGCCTCACAAACCCTATAATATTCCTTCTATGGAGATATTCAACACAAGGAAAACACCTAGATAATTTTTACCCTTTTTCTCTTTTTCTTTCAATGTACCTTTCCACAATTTGATTTTTTTCATTTTGACTTTTTAGGGTTACCAAAAAAAAACATTTAATGATAAAGTGATTTTTTTCTTATTTTTTTCTTATGGGGAACCTTGGGTCCCATTTAATATTTTATAGTTTCTTTACATGGCAAGAATTTGGAGTTCGACTGCAACTTTGTCATTTATAATTTTGTAGCTTGCAGTCTATAGTTGTAGTTCCCCTTAAATGATCCCCAATGGACTTGGAAACTTCAAGTGTAATTTACAATTTACAAAAATGTAAAATTACAATTTCATTTGAATGTTCTACTTTGAATCCCATAATTTTGACTTTCTTATACTAAGTTGATCGATGGGATTGGGAGGTGGGACTGCATATTTTAACTTGCATTTTCATGAAGTGCATTTTACAGATTGATTTTCATGTTCACATTTTTGTAGATTTCAGAACTCTATATGCAATTTACAATTTAAAAAAAAAATTAAGTTGTATTCCTCATTGAAATATATAGAAGACGTCCATTTGAGTTAACTTTTCTTTGTGGCTTAATTTTAACTTGGTTTAATTTGAATGACAATGATTGTACTTATTGGACCTTAATCTAAACTTCTAGTGCTATCCTAGTGGTTGATTGATCGTTTTCCATCAATATCACCTTAGCTCATTTCACAATATGATTTCTTGTAATCAAAATGCCCTTTATCAATCATAGATATCATTATAGTAATCACCATCTATTTTTATTGCCACTAGACAATCTACAACTCGTATCACTTCATTCTAGAATTCAATTCTTGAGGAAAGAGAGATACAATACACCCATCCAAGAGTTCCAATATCTGACCCTTTATTCATAGTAGCATTGTGAGTAAATGGATATGGGTATTTTGTTTCATTTTTTAGTCTTAGAGATCTAGTTTGAGACCATTTTCTAACCCTCTACTAGGACTCAAGTTTGTGCATCTACTAGGTACCATGCCCATTTTCATATCATAAAGTGCATTTATTTCATTTGATTGGGATGATATCCACATTATTATTGCATGGCCACTTTTCCCAAATCCCATCACATGACACATCCCTCATTTTGGATCTTGGCCTATACAATATGAAACATGCTCAGACTTGACAATTAGAGCACCATTAATCTTCAATTTAGATTTTAGAGACCTTTTCATCTTAGCAGTTATAGTTTCTTCCAAACTTATTAAAGGGAAAGTTTATTTTCTCTTTTGAACATTTGAATGCTTATGTAAATGCCCTTAATCTTTCCTTAAACCTCCATCATTTTCTTTACTGAGTTATAAAAGAGTTCTTTACTTTGATGCTCTTATATTCATTCTTAAATTGATCAGCATCAGAATTTACTACACCATAAGCCTTAATTGGAGACTCATGAGGTGAATTACCTCTTCTCAAAGTAATATTTGAACCATATTGCTTCTTTCCACAGGGTTTCATTGATGTAATTATTTCACTATGCTTCCATTCATTAATTTCATGATAATATGAAGGTAATCTATTTGAAGTTTTATCATTTGAATTCACATATTTAACATCAAGGTACTCCTAATGTATTATTCAAATAGAGTAAATAACATTAATAATGCTCATTTCAATGTATCATAATCTGAAGGAGACACATGGACATATTCATGCCAATTTGATGCATTTTCTCTTCTACATTATCTAAAAACCTATACTCACTTTGAAATTTAGAAAACTTGCTTAATTGCATCTTGGGTTTATTTTTATATCAAGTGATTCATCATGTTGACTAATACAGATGTGGGAAATTCATAATAAATTGGCATATTATGTTTTATAAAAATAAAAATTTCACATGCATTCATTACCAATTTTTCCATCAAGAATGGGAACCTAGGACACAATTTGTAAATTTGTTTTATTATGAATTTCATTATGCCTTGGAATATCCACCATTCTTTTCTTCCCCATGTAGTAAATAACCTCCTTTTTGTGCATTTGTGAAGTCAATCAACAATTTTCAACTTTCCTTTTGAATATCTACCTTTGTTATGTGCTTTCCCCACTATACAAATCCACTAAAATTCATCTTACAGTTTTAAGAGGTGGACATGCAATTTTCATGTTACCAAGTTTCTCCCTAGCTTGTGTTTTATATCAATATTCTTATGGACATGTCCATTTCAATTTGTGTTTTACCATTAGCCTATGAAAATGGGAGATGGGGTTATGTTTTAGAAGTTAAAATTTGACAAAGTGTATTTTCCATGGTGTATCTCTATCAAATGTCCCATGTGGGCCATGCTTCACCAAATTATAAAATTGTTTTAATTATTTGAAACATCCATGTGTTAGGCCTTTGTGGCATAGATTTTAATATTTTTTGAAACCTTCATCTCTAATGTGGACCCTTCATCAATGGGAGTGAGTTTTTATTTGTTGAGTTTATTTATTTGGTGTCACATGGGCCTATAATTCCCAAGCCTTATTTCCTTAGAAAAGGGCACAAATACTTGGTGCAAATTTGGGCACCAACAAATACTTTATCCCTTTAAAATATATGATAGCTAATTAAATTATATGTGTCAATTAAATCAACCATAATACTCTTGAGACTTAGCAAGATCCATTAACAATGTTACAAAGAACATATAAAGATAAAAGCAACACCTGTAATCACCCACCTATGAATAACAACTATAATTAAATTATAGGATTTAATCAATGCCATAAATAGATTATTGTGAATCAATATCTCTCTTGAGGTTTGAATGTATTCAATTTTAAAATATCTCATTGAACGTATGTAGGGATATTTCAAAAAATCAGATTTTTACAAGTGATGTGGAGCCTTAGGACTAAAATTAGAGGGTTTACTATATATAAGTTTATTAGGCTTTATAACTCTATAGATTTATTTCAATCATACACTTATGTACCTTATCTTCTTTCAAGGTTCAAATCCAATTACGTCTTGAGTTTATGTTTGTAATATTTTCATTCATCCTAATGATTGGTCAGGGAAGGTGACCAGAAATGTCCTATGTCGTTTCCTCCATATATATTTATTTAAAGTTTGATAGTTTTTTATCATATACTATGATATATTTAAGTGACTGATATGTAATGAGTAATTTTATTGACATAAGAAATCTTTTGAGTATTAATGAAGGGTTGAGGTTTAATTTCTAGTTGCCATCTTTGCTTTTCAATCTATGTTATCATATAACAAGAGGCACAACAGATCAATGTGAAATATAAAACATGTAAAAAGTGTATGGCCATGAAAACATAAAATATAAGATAAAATATGTATGTAAATAAGATATGTAACTGACATGCATCTGGTCACCTACAATGCATTTAGATGAGGAATAATAAAAATTTTCACACATGGGAGGCTATGCAATTTAAGTGAGTGGATAATATTATTTGCATGTGTGTATGATGGATTATCTTCTTTGTAAATAAAATAAGAAGTATATGAGGAATTTAAGATCAAATAAAATATGTGGTAAGTTAGATGAAAATAAACTTTCATTTATACCCAACAAACTCTCTAATTTTAAGTTAAGATACCCACTTTAGAAAAAAATAAGGTAAACTATACATTGTTTTAATCATAATAATAATGGCCCCATATAAATAAGTTAATGCCCAAATGCCACACCATAAAAATGACTTTTGAGTTTCTCTCACAATACCTATTGAGATGTTTATCCTAACATGCATTATAGTCTAAGGAAAGGCAAGTGATGAACAAAAGTGTCAGAAGAGACACATTGATTATGATGATTGTAAAACAAACCTAAAAAATATTGGAATTACCTTTCATATTACATAATTTAATAACATTGAATCTAGCTACATATACTTAATGCATGACAATGCATCTCAACAATCAGAACACAAAGTACTAATAATGAACAACTATAATCCCACTAACTTGATCAGAAAAGTCTTATCACATCAAGAGATCAACAAGTGAAGATCCCCAATCCACTTATAAAACCAACATAACAAGATAATGAGTCGCCATAATATTTTGAGACTCACCCAAATAAGGGTCAATCCTTATATTGTTTCCATGAGAGCATGCAAGAGGGACCTATGGGTTGGGTGTCATAAGCCACACTTAAGCTACCAATTTTTACATTTTATATAACTAATTTCCCCCACCCTCCTTTATTTTAGTCATGTATCAGAGTGAAATACAAGGATAAATAAAAAAGTAGAAAGCATACCTAAACTTACCTACAAGGGGGAAGCTCATGAAGATGTGTGATGTTGGGTGTGCATATAGAGATCATGTTGTGAAGTGTAAATATATAAGAAAAAAAGAGTAGATCATTTCTTACTAGATACATTATATCTAAAATAAGAATGTATAAAGCTAGATAAGATAGAGAGGAAGAGAAAGGAATAAATAAACCTCATCAGGTATGCAAACTAATACAAAACATTTTATGAAGTTGAGTAATGTTGGGTATGTGCTAAATGATGGTGTAGAAAAATTAATATCATAATTGAAGATGAGTGCTCATTTATATGAAAATGGATAAAGAATTCAAAGGCTAGCCCTTTGGCTCCATCATCACCCACTAAGTGAAATTATGCAATCATGCATGTGTTAATCAATGTTTAGACTATGTTTCTAATCCTCTGAGTAGGTTGCTCAATAATACCAAGGCTAAATAGTCTTTTGGCTCTATCATTACCCCATGAAGTGAAGCTATGAACTGATACTTTTATGAATGTGTGTTGTATGAGATCACTCATGAAGCCCATGAATGTTCTATAATCTAGAAATGTAGTGTGGATAATCAAATATGTGCTGGAAACTAAGATACTTTTGGCCACTCAAAAAAGGTGGAGATTAAGATTGTATGAAATCCACTCAAAAACTAGGCAATAAGCTTATGTGGAAGTCACTTTATAATTGTGACACCAACTTGTAGAAGGAATAAGGCACACAATTATTGAGAATACATGGGTAATGTATTGAACTTAGAAAGAAAAGAAGTTAAATGTGCCAAGCACATTGCCCCCAATCACTAGTGTCTATAACATGGATTATGATCTAGAAGTTATACCAACTACCTAATCTAAGACTAGAAGTGAGAGTCATCATGTTGTGGATGATTCCCCCTATAACTAGATTCCCTAAGAAAAAATGTACTAAAACTTTTGATTTTGAACTGAGATGTTTCTAACAAAACTATAACTATACTTACTTTTCTATTTATTTCTAGAAAATCTAGTTTTTTGTTATTTGGATATGAGTTCCAAAATAAGACACCCTATTGTCCAACATTGTAGTCCAAACATGACATTGTTGTCTTGTGATGATTATGAATATTGTTTGATAATTGTCACTATTTTCTTAGTCTGTTCTACTTGGTTTAAAGTTTGGATACTATTTTGGGTGTTCTGAAAGCTGATTTTTTACTAGTAAGATCTCTAATCTTTGTGAAAAAAATCTTGTTTGTTTCCCCCTCTTCTAAGGGTAGTAATGAAGACCCTATAATGACTATCCTTAAAAAAAGAGCCTTGAAAGCATGTTATGCTATGAAATACATGATATAGCAATGATAATCAAATATATGTCTCAATATATAACATAGTTTGTATGAGAGATTTATAACATCAACAAGGGTATGCCTAGATAGATGTAACAATGTAATAGCATGTGAAAAATAATGAACTAGAACTAGAATTCTGGTTAGTTTTTATTTTTCAAGGAGGGATGGAGTATGATGCCAATCATGGCATCCAATAAATCAAGAGAATGCATGATGTGGATCATGGCATCGCAAACATTTGAAAATAAAACAAACAAAAAGTATGCAAGGCAAGAAGAAAGAAACATACAAGATTGACCAAGGGTCCAAGCAAACAAGGGACATGGGTACATGTCACTAAAATTTGAAAGAAAGAATACAAGGCATATTTGAGTTTCACATACACATATAATTTTAAAATTAGCAAGATTGGCACAAGGACCACTAGCTCATAGAAGAGTACAAGCAAAAGACATTGGAAAATGTCCTAAGGCACATACAAGAGACAAAATAGGAACTGAGAAATCCAATCACATATAGATATGCAAAGCAAGAAAATAAATCATGTAAATATCATAAATACAATCGTATCTAACTAATCGAAGCAAGAAGTGAAAGTATGCAAGACATGTAGTGCAAGACTAGGTATATTCTAAGAAATACACAAGTGTTATATAATACTGAGTATCGATAGATTAATCTATGTAAGCTTACTAAGTAATGTACATCAACTTGATAACTAGAGTGTGTGTTGTAGGAATGACATAAGTTTGATGGTGTAGTCATATAGAATATGCCCCTAGTGGGTGAATATATCGATGTGTGTCTTTAATGTAGAAGTAGGATGCCTCCTCAATGGGTAGAGTGAAGTAATAAAGGATTTGGAAGTCACTACACACAATCAAAGAAGATTAAGTGAAGAATGGTAATGTAGATAAATATATACATAATAACATAAAACAACAAAATGTAAGTCTAGCATGGTAGTAAAAATGTAAATCATGGATGATGCATACAATTTAAATTTTTTTTGTGCTTTTGAATTATTTAAATGTTTTTGGATTTTTAGAATGTTATATTATTTTTAGTTTTTTGAATTATTTTTATGTACAAGCAATCATAAGTAAACTATATACAAGTAATTGAAAATAAACTATGTACAAGCAAGACTGAGAAGAAATGATGTTAACCGATGAGTCTCATAGGAGACTCCCTATCATGGTGTTTTGTATCAAGGAGAGGGATCATGAATGATCATGAAGCATGATGGAAGGGATGAGACTATTACTCTAAAAGCTATGTATAATGTAAATGCTCTAAAATATATATATTTGAAATCACCTATGGGGTCCTCCTGTAACTCTAAGAAGTGCATGCAATTATAAGGCTCTTAGGAAGCCATCTGGTAGTAGGAAACATTTTTTGAACGTGTGTTCTATATGTTGAGGCATGAAAACTCAATGATATTTCCCTACATGTGAACTCTATAGCTGGAATATATCTATAATTTTGAAACTATTGTTTCTATAAAATAGGCCTCCATGGAAGTGTATGAACTCTCTATGCTGGTGATGAAGGCCTTGACTATGTCTAAATCTAAACCAAAGGAATAATTATAACTAGTCGAAAAATTGAAACTGGTGGTAGAATTGAAACTAATGGTAGAGACAAAATTTATGACTATAAAGTAGTAGATGTATCTGAAGTGGGGAGTGGTAACTCATACAAAACTCCACCAACTATAATAACTTGATTAGCATCAATGAATTTCATGCACCTATGAACTGTAGAAGGTAGTTCTAAATGTTTATGAATCCATGGTCGACCAAGTAACATATCAAAAACTCCTTCACTGAAAACAATAGTAAATGGTGTGGCCACATGTATTATAATATCCTATATAGGAAGTAAAATCTCACCTAATGAACTCTATATGTTCCCACTAAATCCATTGTCCACAAGGTAATATTTTTCTTTGAATATCTCAAATCCTACAATAATGTCATAGTGCACATGTTCACAATAGATACATTATTTATGAGAACACTATGAATGGGATGATTATGAAAGTAAGTTATATTAAAGAGTGCATGATAATTTAAATCATCCTCAACTATATCTTAATTTGATAAAGAGATCAAAGGTCTAGCTAGAATGGAATTGTACACACCAATCACGTTACTCAAAATATGTGAAGGATGTGTATGATATGCATGGTGAACACGTAATGTATCCCCTATATCTTATTTATAATTCTATGGAAAAGGATATGAGAAATTTTTTAGAGCCTTATCTTATGTTTTCTTTTCATATGGAGGCTCTACTGGAGTGTCAATATCAATAATATTGTCATTTATCAAGTCTTATATATTGTGTTTCAAATTATGCATATATTTGTTGTGTGGCTTGGTGTATTATGAAATTAATAAAATACATTATGATAATATCCTCATGGAAGAGGATTTGTTGTATCAACTTCACTAATAGGAGGGATAGATATGATATTACATTCTAAAAGTTATTGTAAAACTCTGACTAGAGAAACTAATAGATTGGTAAAGGTTCATCGAGGAGGTGATGATAAAAAAAATTGGTGAGGGGATGTAAATATAAATTAACTATAGGTTAATTTTGAATTTTTATATAATTGATCTTTACTTTGTATGTGACTTTATTGTTACTCTTGTTTGTTGTTTCTGATATACTTCTATAATTGAATTTGCCTATTGAAATTAAATTGAGTTCCCATTCCTTTAGTGTATGACATAACTCAGTGAAGGAAGAGAATATTTTAAAAATTATTGATTCATGAAAATTTGGTAAATGACTCTATTTGAATATATCTTATAACTCTTGATTATCCATGGGGATAGTCATCCTATCCAAGATAGTCTTATATTGAATAACATAATATGTGAGATGCTCATTTGACCTTTATTTTTGTTGTATAACTTTGGCATAAGAAACCTTATCACCAATTTTAATTATAAAATAAGACAAGAACATGTTATATAAATTATTTAATGCATGCACCAACTGGTTTGGTAGACTATAAAACAATTGTAAATCATAATCCTTTAGACTCTCGATAAATAGCTTGGTTAGTAGCCAATAATTTTGCACATAGTCTAAGCATTCTATGTGAAAATATCTCAAATGTGTCTCTGTGTCACCTTGACACCATATAAAGTTAGTTTGAATTGAATAAAACCTTATATCAATAGTGTCAAAGCAATACAGTGTGCCAATGGTGTATACAGTAGAGCAAAAGAATCCAAGTCTTGTGTTGGTATAGAAGCACCTTGCCCAAGATGTAACACCTTGGATTTAAGATATTTTATCTTTTCCACAAGGGCTACCACATCAAAATATAGAGATTTACTAGCCTTAATTGGTGCTACCTCATAGGAAGGTTTGGCTATTATAGGGGGTTGTTAAGACATAGCTTCCCCCATAGTGTCACTTTCAACTAGTTGTTTTGAAGGAATGAAAGATTAAACTTTCTTAGCCTTTTTATTTCCCATGGTAGATTGTAAGATAAGAGTATGATATCAAGTTTTTTCCCTAAGTACTTCTCTAAAAATTTATAAAATCAAGTCTTTATTGATGATAACATCATTGTCAATGATAGGTGGAAGTAGATCAAGAACCAGATGTGGTTGTTCATGAACATCAGTGTTTGTATCATCATTTTTATTTTCATAATGCTCATTTTTGGAGTTATCTTCATGGAAATTAGTGTAATCTTGATGTGTAGGATCTATAATGAGAAGTTGACCTAGTTCTTTATCCATGGTATATAGTCTGGAGGAAGGAATCTCGATGAATTTAGGAGGGTTACCTCTAAGTCTTGCACTTTGTCTCAAAGGAAGAGCTGAAAGGAGATTAGATGACATAAGGAAAAAAATTTGAAAAATGAAAGAATAGATTAAATAAATATGATCTAAACAGTGAACCAAAATATACATAAAATGGATATGAAGCTCATAAACATGTAAGGTGGTAACTCAAAATCAATGGGACCTAATATATGCAACTAGGGTTTTTAAAAATTATATATATTTTTTACTAAGGAATTTTAAATATTAATGTCAAATTTTTATTTTAATATGCAAGTAAAAAATTAAAAAAATATTGGAAAAATTCTGATTTTAAAGGGATCTCATATATGCAAGTAAGGTTTGGAAGAAAATATTTTTGAAAAACATTACTATGGAAATTTTAAAATTAATGTGATTTTTTTATTTAAACATGTAGGTAAAAAATAAGAGAAATATTGGAAAAACTCTTGATTTAAAGAGACCTTTTATATGTAAGTAAGCTTTGGAAGAAAATATATATTTTTAAATTACTATGGAATTTTAAAAATTAATGGGAATTTTTTATTTAAATATGTAGGTTAAAAATTTTAAAAAAATGGAAAATTAGAAAGAAATGTTACCTAATGTTTCTAGAGTTTTTATGCACAATCGAAGTAAGTCGGGTTCACCAAAATCATTTAATAGTTTTAGGAATATTAGAATCTTATTTTTAATTTAATTATAAACCTGAGTTGACTAAATTAGTAAATAATATTGAAATGATTTAACTATTGATTTTTATAATTTATTTGTATTTTTAACTTTTCTATAAATAAAAATAAATGTGGAGAAAATAAGACTTAGCAGAAGATAGGATGAAATGACTGAGACAGGGTCTAGAATTTATTTTGTAGGATAGGGATAGTGTCACAAATTAGGATCTAGATTTAATTTTATGAAAGGATAGGAGTGCCAAAAGAGGACACCGTAGGGTTTGGTGATATATTCCTTTTCTACCACTATTGTCCAATCTACTCATAGAGACTTGAGTTTTCTTAGTTTTTTTCATTGTCCCTGTGTGAGACTACCTGTAAAATATCAACTATGAAACATCTATGCAATTATTTGTAGAGTTGATTTAATCTTCAAACCCTAGACTTCAATGTGCTTTGATAGACTTTGAGAAATAAAAGTGGGGGTTAGTATGTGTAAGATGTACTGAACGTGTATCCACACCTCTTTATGTGGGCACGCTACTTACATACCAATATTTCAAAGAGGGATCCAACCATATTTAGTTAACCTCTTTGATGTTCTTTATGTGATAGTGATATGGTAATGCAAAAATGATAAATTATTTATGACTAAGGTGGTTAGGGACTAGTGTGACTATTTTGATATGATTGTAGCTGTATTCGATGACTGTATGTAAAAAATGAGGAGATTTGACTTAGTGGTCTTGCTTGTATTCTTGCTTGATTTAAAATATTTTCTAACCTCCTCTAAATTAACTTTCAATAGGATTTAATATAAATATATTGGTCATGGGTCAAATATATTTGCGCTAGGCCAACAAGATGAAGGATAGGAACTAGAAGGAAATAATAGTTGGAGCATAAAATGCATTTGGATAGGAGCACTAAAATCAGACACCCTAGGGTTCAATACTATAGTCCTAGTTAGACACTATTGTCCTATAGGTGTGGGACTTGGATGGAATTAGCATGCAAAATGTAGTATGGCTGAGTTGGAATCAGGTCTTGGAAGTCTATGGATGACTATGAATAAACAAAAAGGTGTATAAAAGGGTCATGATATCATACAAGAGGACCTATATGTTGGATGTCACAAGCCACACTCAAGTAACTAATTTTGACATTTATATGGAGACACATATGTCCATGTAAGAATACAACATTCTAAGTAGTTTCAGCCATTAACATGAGTGACCAAAGGGAAAAATCATAGCTTGATGACTTGTACCCAAAGTTGATTATTTAATCATATATCCAAGTGTAAAAATTAAGGTTTCCATAGTTTACTGAATTCTCATCCAAATTTTGGGATTGTTTACCAATCACAAATATTATTGACATTTTAATAATCACAACAAAAGGTATATTAGGAAGTTCATTCACAAAGTACACTAATAAATTTTAAGTACACATATCCACAATAACTAGTGACTATATATTATCATGAAATCATTAATGAAAATATAACCATCTTTCCATTAATCTAGAGTTTAATTAGGAACATATGGAATAATAGACTTTACAAAACATACCATATATCTAAATCACTAAAATATCATTATAGGTGCAATCCATAATACAAAATATAGGCCCATATAAGAAGATCATTAATTCAACTTTATTGCATTGCTTAATCATTAGAAATAATCTCACTTAAAATAGTAATATAACAAATAAACATCCATTGCCATAATATAGTAATGGAAATGCATTAATTTGAATGACCAAGAAACTACTTGAATAAACTAATTGCAACAATTTTTTTTAATCCAAGGTTATAAACAAGCTAAGGCCATAATTTGATTAACAATGTCTCACAACAAGGTTAGATAACACTACTCCCAAGCCATAAATGATAGGTAAGTCTATATTCTATATTGGCATTCCATGCCACAAGAATGTCACGAGACAACATTTATAATGAAATCTATATGTATATATACACAAATCCATCAAAGAAATTTAAAGGATTTAAATTTTTTCAGCATACCATAACACAATATCATCCTACCTTTTTTTAGATTTAAGTTTCTAGACAAAATAGATACTATTGTTCTTATCTTAATTTATACAACTTTTGTGCATATATCACAACAACAAGCCTATTACTATGTTACTACCATGTACATACAATAGAATATAAAAATCAACATATGTGTATTATACAATTAGGTTATATCCATTTTTTTAATGTAGAAAATATAATTAAACACATAGGCATATCACAGTGATAAATACAGTTGGACAAATACATGAGAATGAAGCTACCAGATTCTTTACCACTACAAATAAACACATTATAAGTAATATCATTCTTTCACGTAATAATTATTACAAGACTACATAATATAAGAGATAGAATCAGTACATAAAGTGGGAAACCAACTATAATCCAACATGCCAACTAATAACTAGGTACCAATTGACAAAGCAAAAAAATATGTCACTACATGTAACTCTAGGTACATCAATAGAGAAGGATTAATATAGAAAGTAGAACACCCCTCAAAACTAGCCCTATGAACCCAACCATTGGTGGCCCTTACCACCCAGCCATCAGCTTGGTAGAGGCTTTCAACAACTAGGTACTAAAGTGAGGTAAGAGGTATAAAAAAGATACTAAACCACTAGTAAAGACTTATAAAAATAGTCAAGAAAGGATGAGAGAAACACTGCAGACAACATAGAACCATAACACTAAGACAAACTATTTGGCCTTAATAATGCCCAAGCCATACATTAAATCTTTATAAAATATGATTTACATCATAAATCAATATCTATTATATCCAATTTGCAAGATCAAAAGGTATAGACAAATTTCATTGCTTAGCTCAAGAGGTTTGTCTAAGTGTAACTGATTAAACATAATGGATCAACCCACAACAACCAAATTAACTCAGTCAATTCAAAAGAGGAAAAACATAACATTCATTAACAAAAAATAAACATGGGTTGTATTATAAATGGACATGTATTGCAAACATTAATTCCTTCAAGTAATTAGACAAATCTAAAACCAAATAATAAGCTATAATAATTCAAGTGAATTGGAATTAAATAATTAGCAATCCAAGACTGGTAATGACAATCCAACTGATTTGAGGAAAAACCCACTCCAACAGTAAGAGTAAAACATAGGTTTACCATAAGTATCAATAAATCAACTTTATTATAAATAAACATAAAATCCATAAAATAGATATGCATATCAAAGGGTGTAGCATAAAAGTGATAGGCAATGATTATATAAGTATGAATATAATCATATATCAAGAAGATGTCAAAGCTTTAAAAAATATACCATTATTTACATGTCATATCTAGCATAATAAATGTGAAAAAAATCACATAAAGAGAAAGTCATCAAAGACTTAAATAAATATGTCCTTATCTACATATGATGTCCAATTACCAAGAAATAACCCAAATGGGTATTGGAAAAAACACATTATTTTAGGGACTTTTCATGTGTACTTTTATCAAATTTCCAACAATTTCAATAGGTTTTATAAGGTTTTAAGTTGTTTCCATCCACTTGGATAAATAATTCTTGGGTCCACTAATTAATTAAAATTTCTCTAAATAATTTAATACTTATATCCCATGATTTAATTTCTCCTTTATTTGATAAATTTAAAATCATAGTATCAAAAACCAAGATACTCAAATAACCTAGTAGGAGAAAAAAAGAAATTTTAAATCTATTTAAACAATTATAGATTCATAGGGGATGTTTCACAACTTCCCCATTTATCTGGAATGCTTCAAATAAATTTATTAGGTTATTGATATAGAAAAACCACATTCCCAAAAATCAAATTGAATCTAAATCATACCCTAAAATATGAAGGGCTGCCATGATAAAATTATGGCATTTGGATAAGAGTCAAGCATTCTTTTTACTTCAGTCTATTGTTATGTCAATATGGTCTCCAAAAATGGGTATTGAATAATGGGGTTTCAACCCATCCTACCATTCTTTGCAAAGGAATAATAAATCTATACAAATAAAACACAATACCAAAAACCCTAGGAAAAAATAAGTTTGATCCAACCAATAAGAGATCCACACCAACAACCCATAATCCAAAAATCTAAGGCAAAAATAAGATTTGAGCCAACATCTGATCTTGCATTAAAGAGGAAAATATAGTATCCTTCATGCTTTACTCTTTGTTTCCAACTCAAGTATATGGATCATTCTAACATTATTATGGGTTAGGGAGGGAATACAACGTTTCCTTTTCTTTTACTTTTTTTTCTCACATAGGCATTCAAGATACCCAACTATATATTCCCAATGCTAATTAAAGGGATAAAAACAACATTCTAAGAGTAGGGTTTTGACGCATGCCTATTCTTCACCAAGAAATGAGATATCTAAAAAAACAAAATTTAATATTAAAATCCATGCCCAAAATAAAGTGTGATCCAACATTTCATCTTGTATTATAAAGAAAACATAATATGCTTCATACATTTACTATTTCTTTCCCAATCAGTTTATATGGAGAGATCCAACATTCATTACAGATAAGGGGAAATACAATGTTAACTAGTTTTCAAACATAGGCATTCAAGTGCAACCTCCTCCCAACTTTGACCTACCACCTAGCCATGCCCAAATAGGGGTTTAACCCCTCTTTTTCCCCCAACTCCCTATTCATCCTTTCCTTTCACCCAACCATCTCCTCATCCTAGGATAGGGAGATGTCCTCCTCCCCCCAAGGGGTGTGAGTCAATTCCCATTCCTTCTCGACATGCCAATAAAAAATGATGTATAAAATTAAAATTTATTCAAAATCGTGCACCCCCAACTCCCAACTCCTAATTCAATCCAAGAACTGATAAACAATAAGACATTAAAATAAATAGTAATAACGAATTCATAAATTGATTAATTAATAATAAAACAATAAAATGATAATAATAAGTAATAATAACAACATTATTAAATAAATATTAATTAAAATAAATAATTAATAAAGCATAAATTGATTTTCTAATAGTAATCAATAAAATCATTTATAAATAACAATCAACAACATCAACCAAGTAATAATAATAATATACGTTCACCCAAGATCGATATTAACAAATAATAACTATGATCATAAGATCATAATTAATAAAAATTATAAAATAATGATTAACAAAAATCGTTATGCTGGTTGAAGCCCAAGGTGGTCAAATTCACGTGAAGTGGCTACCAATGATGTTTTCCAAGGTTAGGAGACCCGTATGGGCCTAATCGAACCCAACCAACTAGGGTAATAAGACAATCCATTTTATACGACTTATAATTCAGTGTCCATGACACTCAAGGAGGATAACCAAACATAAAGATAGCCATGACCCATGACTTAAAGCACACAAGGATAGGTAAGAGAAAATAATGATACAAAACTCAATAATCCCAAATAGAGGACAAGAACAAAATGCCCATGCACAAAGTAAGGTAAGACCAATACAAACGAAAAACAATAATGCAATAGGACTATAAATGATAGTGGATTAGTATCATATAATGCATATTATTCCTATTAGAGTGACATTCTGACTCTCAATCACCCACAAGTATACTCAAGATTTCCAAACCCACTGATGAGCCTACCTCATGCCCTAGTGCCTACATCCACCAAATAAGACATCAACAATACTTGATCAATGTATATATAATAATAATAATTTAAAATGAATCATTAAACATAAATAATAAGTCAAGTATAATCACCTATAGATGTAAAGGGACTAGAGTCAATACTAATGATTATGACCATGAGCATGCCCTATGAACATAACAAATAACTGCAAGAGAAATCAATATCAACCCCCATTAGTGAGACATGTTAAAGCAATAACATACAATAATGTAACTAAGCTAAAGTAACATATGTCTATAACAATATAAAATGAATCCAGTGTAAGCAGTTTGGATATCAAGATAGAATGAATCAAATGTGAGTATCAACCATGGCATACCATATCACAATGGCTACTCAAGGTATCTCGAATCCCAATAATTTGGAAGAAAACCAACATCAATAGTCGTTAGTCTAAGTGCTAATAAAATATGCTAAAATAGTTATAATAAAATATACAAAAGGGGCCACAAGATTGGTTCATGATAGATTAATTCCCAAATTTATCCACCACTATTGGCTACCATGTATAATGCATCATATCTCAATGATATCATTGACTACATCAATGGATGACCAAGGATAAAAAAATATTATAAATCCTATCATTTTTGGTATATTAAAAATTAATAATATAATATTAGGCTTTATATTATTCATGTATAGTAAAAAATATATGAATTATATGAATATTACATATACTACATAACATATATAAATTTTATCTAAATTATGAAGATCAACCTAATTAGTGAAGATAGTTAATTAGGGAAAATAGGGATCTTAGAGTTTTGTTGGGCATGGGAATCCATGAAAATATATTAAAATGGAAGTTGAACCATACATGTTTCTACTTAAAATCATAATAGATCTAGAAAAATATGTTAATGTTGAAATTCCACACAGTTAACATTTGTTTAGCTACTCGCACAATACCTAATGATTCATTTAGGTTAACACCAGTCACCATGATGCCCACCCCACAACTCTACTAATCAAAAACATGAAAGGAGAGAAATACTTAAATGTTCATTAGGAGATGATGTTAAATAAGCGATGACAAGTTATAAGTCATGAGTTTTTTAAAATGGGTTTTTGTAAGTGAGTGAGCATAAATTACTAGGATTATTGTAATTGAAACCAATGATCACTGGAATCATTTCACCTTTTTTGTACAAAGTGTTTAGTAATAATAATTTGATATTCCCAGTGGAAGTGATAATGGAAGATGAGGTAGTGTCTTATTTATATGACATGAACTAAAAATGGAAAAAGATATAAATTATCATATCCGAGGTTTGATAATGTGAACAAACTAATGATTTGACTTAAAAACTCACACATGCACTACAAGAAAATAAATTTCCTCTTATTATAAACTAGAAAATTTTCTATGAAAAATTGGAGCAATAGATTTTACAATATTCTTACTCATAAGAATTCCATATAATGTTGAACATATTTTGATGAATTTGCATAATGCATTAAATGCCATACATTATAGCTATCACCCAATCAAAATGGTATCAAGAATATCAGCAAACAAATCCTTTGTTGACACCTAAATATAGAATGACTCTAGCATAATTATTAATATAAAATATTTTATAATATATTAAATTAAATTATAGATAATCATACATTAAACTGTTACTTATTTTCTTAAAAATGACACTCAAAATATTAATCATTTATTATCATATATTAAATCAAAATAATTGATGGTAGTCAAATACAAATTTCTCTAATGAAAACCATATGATCAACTAACTTTTGATTGTGTGAAACATATCAATATAATGTGTAATGCCCACAACCATGAGATTCATAACTATCTGGAACTTAAGACAAATATTCATAAAATAATATCCCTTATTTTTTTTCTTACTTTAATAGGTTATGTAGTCAAGGGTAGGCAACACATTTGGATTTTATGCTGCTGGGTTGAATTGGCATTGTTTGATTAAGCATAAGAGTTTTCTACAACTTTTGAAGCACCTATGGAAATGCAAAATTTTTTAGATGTGATGAAAGGTGATGGTCTTGATCAAGGTTATTATTACTCATCACATTGAGATAGACATGGGTACATGGTGTAGTGGTAGTTTTGGTAAAGATGTTACAATTTATCTGGCCCTTAGTGATTTTCTAGTGTAGTCATATGTGAAGGTGACCTCAATATCAGTATTTTAAGAGTGCAATAACCCAAAATTTCTTGTAAGAAAATGTCATCTCATCCATGAATAAACTACAAGACCTTTTTCTTACACCTCTATAATGAATTATTTTGGTAGTGGCCTAGGAAATGGCTTGGGTGCTTATGAAAGACATGCTCATGATAATTGTTAACTATAATTTGGGCAAGGAGGAAAGGAATGGAGGAGACTCACTTTCTTTTATTGCTCTAACTAAAAGGATTTTATATTTTCCTTTTATCCATATTATGTGGGTTCTCCCTAATGTGTGATAATAAAACATACCAAACCTACCCACCACCTAAGACCGATTGTTGATCAAGCACCTTTTATTTTAGTAAATGACTCCTCCAACATGACCTGTGCATTGTATCACCAATGATTCTCCCTTATCCATCCATATCAATATCAATGAATTATTTATTTGATATACAAATTGGATTAGGAATCCTTATGTAATCAAAAAGAAAATAGACATATAATATACCACTACCATGCAAGCTACAAACCCCTTTGTAATAGGTGTAGGTTATGTAAATACAAAAAAATCCTAAATTTAGGACATGTACATGATATTGTCCCTCATATTTAATATTTCACATAAAATATCCTATCAATACCCATCATCATCACCTCTCAACTCACTTGCAATTTATGTATGGCTCTGTGCTTTATTCCATGGGTATGAGTATGGTGTTTTTGTATGTTATTAACCTTGATTTTATCTCTTCGGGTGTCAATATATTTGAAACATAGATAAACATGAGATATAATATATACTTTTTAACCATAATGTTTTGTCTCAACATCAATGAAATTATACCACTAATTTTAATCTCACATCAAACATGGAGCCTACTCATAATCAATTCAATGTCATGTTGTCCTCATTGACTCTTTATAATAGAAAAACTCTAATAAAAAAAACTAACACCATTAAATCTATGTAACCCTTTGTAATGCATGCAAATAATGTAAATCTAACCACTACCTTAAACCCAAGTTTTATGAAGGATATCATTTTCCATCACCATCACCACCCAACTCACCTCCTCATACATCACAATAACACACCATAAATAGAAACACAACCTTATTTCTAGCATCATCTCCACCAAAAATAAAAAATTAATTTTTCTTAACACTTAATGCACATAAGGTGAGATCGAATCTGTAGACCTCATATAAAAATTTAATATATAACAATAATAGTATAATATAATATTATAATATTACTATATATTATTGTAACATATTTTTGTTTAATATATATTAATATTAATACAGTGTATCAAAATTATTTTCATATTATATTAATGTTATAGTATAATATTAATTTATATTATTTGATAATATTATATTTATTATTATTTTATAAAACGTATAAATGAAATGATGGTTTGAAAGGTCATGTGTGTTTAACATCTAGGTCACAAGTAATAGAAGGATGAAATGTTTGATGAAACATTAATGATTCCCTTTCCATTATTTATACCATTATTTTGAGATGAGGTGGGGATAATAGGTTCTATGGAAACTAATAGGGGGTTTCCTTAAATTCTTGTTCGATGTTCCTTTTGAGCCTAGATTTATTTTCATGCTTCTTAGTGAATGGTTATAACAATGGAAACCATCACCCATTTTTTTTTACCTCATCATGACAAGAACCTCTAAAACTAGTTCATATGCTCATCGGCTCAAACTTGTTGAGCCATCATTAATCATCTCATATTATTTCTATATTGTGTTGTTTGGAAATGGAAAAAAAACTCAGTATATCTCTATTTAATTAACCCTTATATTAGCTATGATGCATGATAATTTTAAATTTATTATCTATATTATTTTAAATTTTGTTATTTTATAGTTAGACTTAAATACAATGGCATGTGCTTAGGTGTTTTGATTCCATCTTTTGTTATTCATTATAAATTGTTATTTTTGTGTGTTAGTCATGAACCTTTTTCTATAGATTTAGGGAGCTCCTAGTATATAATCCATTAGAAATGCTTTAAGAAAATTTCATTTTTTCTCTATGGGAACTTCTCTCAATCATATCACAACCTTTCTCCAGGTGTGTGGAAGTAAATTTGAAAGCTAGGGCATGACCAAGTGGATTTTAGATGCGCATTATGTTTTTCCCATGGGAATCTGGTAAAAGTCTATTTTCTTTCCAAAATCTCTTGGAAGAATGAGTAAGCATGGGGTAGAATATCAAATCACCTAGTGGCATAGAACTGAGGCATGATATTAACTTGGTATATCTAACTTGGAAGGTCTTGGGAAGAAGAAATAGGAGATGCCTCACCATGAAAAAATTATGCCACAGTTGTAAACTGTAAGAGTGAAAATTCCTAGTCATATGTCACTTAAAACCCAAGACTGATGCTCACATCTTGACTTTATTATTTCAATTGAATATCAATGGATTTGTATTTCTCTTTGAATTTGACCATCTAGACACTTCAACTATGCTTTCCCTACTACCTCCATCAAACTACCTATTGCAGAACCTGCAACACCACCTACTCCCCTTTCCTTCCTCAACCTATCACATCATGGCCACCCTTTATAAATTTCAATCATCCCTCGTCCATTACACATCCATTATCGACTCCATGGCATCACCATTCATCCTTTGCCTTATACTTTACACCCCTCATCCCCACTTCCATCTTTCCTTAATTATCCTTTCTTCCCAAATGGAGATAGTTCTCAGCCATCACAGGTAGGTATATGCATAATTTCCATTCCCCCCTCTACTTCAATTAAATAAGTCAACCTAAAAAATAATGGGTTCCCATAAATTTGACTCTTCCTAATTTAGCCCTCTAAAACTACCAATCATCTTCTATAGATAATCCCTCCCTGAAACATCACACAAGATGATAGGAGTGAAAAGATTTAGCTTTTTTACTCTCATGTGAGATGAATCTTTGCGTACTTTCCCATATAGAATTCCTCTGACATAATAAATTAATATGTTCATCACAAAAAATTCATAAACCATCAAAACATCAATAATTTATCAAAATACATGGACACCAAAATATGTCTAATTATTCTCAACCTCTTATAAAAATCTACATAACTTTTGATTTTTATATTAAAGTACTACATACTATGAGATATCATGATAAGTTTGAAATAAACATCAAAGTATTAAAATGTTTATAAATATAACACATGGAAACCATATTTCATTCATAATCTAAATTATCTCATCATCTAAATTCTCTCCAATAGAGAAAATATCTATAGAAAGTGCATCGTGATCAATTTGGTATTTAGTATACACAAGAGGCAATGTTGTCAACTCAATTCTAGTTACACAAATATATTCATTATAAAATTTATGTTTTATGCTCAAGAGTACATGTGTAATCATAGGCCATGATGAAGAATTTCTAGTGCATTAACAACTTGAGGATTGGGAATTAGTTTTATTAGATGAAAGAATGGAAAGTGTGCCTTGAGATTCAATAGAAAGGTTTTGATTAACATCAGGATTAAAAAATTTATTATGTTGAGACATGAATGAATTTTTTTTTGAATGTCATTTTTTTTGTAAATATATTGTATACAAAGATGTTTTTTAATAATCCAATTCCAATTGTATGAGATTTATGATCTTCCATGAGAGTTATTACCATGAGAAGATTGAGTATCACGAGGAAAATAATTTAAAATTTTCTAGAAACTAGAATCATTATTATCAAAGTGTAAGGATACTACATCTCCATAGTTAAAAGGCTATGTGAATGCATTACCAAATCTTCAACATTAGAAAAGTAGATTTAGGAGATGTTCTAAATAGGAACTTGTTATCTTGATGTTTATTGCATGTATCCCAATCATTTTATCTTCAAATGTGATACCTCTCACTCCAATGATACATTTTTATATAACATTTGAAAGTGACAACCATGTGAGACATTATATCTAGATAATTTTTAAAAAAAAAACATTGTAATTTAAAATATAGACTTTTGATTTTGTGGAATGCATGTAAAGTTCTAATCTTTCTCATATTATCAAAGGACTATATAATAATAAACTATATGAGATTTCAATATAATATATAATTGTTTAACTAAATAATTTCATTCTTTCAACTTAGAGATATCAGATCAAATAACAACATAATATTGATGGAAATTATAATGCATAAAACCAAACATTGTAAGTTCTTTTAATAAGACAAACCATTTGAAACTAGTTTGCATTTAAACACAAAATCATTAGAGGAAATACATAATAATTTACTCATATTTCTAATAAACCTGCAATTGAAATCACTTGCTACATTTAAATTTTTTTATATAAATTAATAGATCTATCACCTTGCTAAATTCATCCAATGGAGAACTTGGCCCCATGAATAGGAATAAAATATTCTATATCTGAAGCAAAAATCCAACAAAATGCATTAAACCATAATTTCAAAGATTATAAATTTTAAAAATATCATCAATAGAATTTCAAAAACCTAGAAATGCATAGATCACTAGTACTCTTCAAAGGCTCATCATCAATGTACATCAAGCACTCACTAGTAAATTATGAGATTGTTTATAACCAATAACTACCAAACTGAACATTCTCTTCAAATTATCAATATAAAACGCTAAATATTTGTGGTAAAATAATTATAGAACAATTTTTTTTTCTAAATAAACCCTTGTTAATATATTTTGATAAAAAAATAATTCTTATGATTCATAGTAAATAGAGATATATTGAAAATTCTAATAAATTCTCTGTTCCAACTTAGATACTCAAATAATTTTAACAACACATATTGTAGCTTTAATGCAAATATTTATTCAAATTAGAAAATGTTTTTGAACCTCGACAACATATATTCAATAAAATTGTAATAGTATCCTTCCAAAAACCATGAATATGATATGAAACACAAAACAACAAATTTGAAATATCTATGTATTTGTGCCACAATAGTGAATCACAACATAAGCAATCATGCACACACACTTAAAACACAACTCTCACTTCTACACTATCATTTTAATCTATTTCTAAACTCAAAACAAAAATATACCCAGTTGAAATTCAAAAAAACATGCACATTGTCATTATAAACTATATTGATATTCTTTTCTTGGATGATTATTATTGTTTATATAAGAAAATTGGTAAGATTTCTTAAGTTTCTATTACTATTTAAGGATTCGAATCTTTGAAGTTGACATTATAACCCTCACCTCTCCTCAATAAAAATGACCTAAAATGAAGGATAATGCTTATAGCTTGATTTGGAATAAAATTATTATTCAAAATAATAAAATAGTGGATACTCATTATTTATAAAAACACATCAAACAATTAACTCTTTAATCTAAACTGATCAGAATGAAATAAGTTAACCAAATGATCATACGTGTGAAAAACCAAAATAATCAAACATGCCTCTTCAACAAGCTCATGTGAACAAAAATACATTTTTAACCTAAATAATTACAATCAAATGACTGCAAATGTTTATAAATTGTTGATAATACAGAGTAGTTCAATTGACAAGCGTTAGCCTCCACCAAAGCTTGAGAAATTAAAATGAAAACTCAAAAATTCATTGAGACTCAAACTCATGTTTTGTCGAATTCAATGTGTGGAAATAGTGCCATCTGTGACTACTTATTCCTCTAAACTCTCATGAACTTACTAGCTTCATCGAATGTTCTACCAATATTAATGATGTACGTGTTTCCAACATAATCTACACATAGTTTAATACAAACATTTTTTAGGCTTTAGTGATATACCAAAACACCAAACATTATATGCATATCCAAATTTTCAAACACTTAAAATTTTACACCAACCTTAATATATAAATGAATTTAATGTTAAATGACCAAATCAAATCTTGAAATAACCAAACCAAACCATATGCCATGCACATTCACATTTAATTTGAATTTGAAATCATTGCACGTAATAAACATGTCTCTTTTCTAATGTTAATTATTATTTTATATGTATCCATGTTTCAAATAATGTATATAATAGCACACTTACAGTTTACAATAAGTTTTATATATAAGTCTAGGATAATAAAACATTAAATTTTATTCACCAAAGATAGATTCCAAATACTACAAACGTCTTTACATGAATAACCAATGTTGACAAACATAGTTAGTTCATTGAACTAAGAATCAAGAGGAATGACAATGAACTAAGAATCAGGAGGAATGACATTGTGACATTTAATGATTGGGTGAAGAACAAACAAAAGTTCATTAAGTTAAAAATTTGCTAGAAGTCATTTTGATTATAAAATCAGAATTTGGAAAGATGTATTTGGCAAGTTTTACAATCAAATATTTTTGAAAGAACATTAGAAATTGACAGTATTGAGATATCTTCATGAATTATATAATATTTATTTTTATAATTTAAAAATAATTACGTAATTATAATCATATCATAACTATTGTGTATATTTTTCAATGATAAAATCAGATGTATCTCTTTAAAAATTATGTTAAACATAACCAATTATGAAAATCAATTGCAATTAAATAGTTAAATGATAATTAAGAATTTGAATCAAGTTGACCTAGACCATGTTTATTTTAGATTTATGAAAAAATAGGTAATGTAATTTTTAATAACACCTTTCCCAAACACTTTTATAGATTGATGTTTTGTATGTTATAAGACATTTTCCTCTCTCTCTCTCTCTCTCTCTCTCTCTCTCTCTCTCTCTCTCTCTCTCTCTCTCTCTCTCTCTCTCTCTCTCTCTCTCTCTCTCTCTCTCTCTCTCTCTCTCTCTCTCTCTCATTTTTTTAGGTATTTTTTTATTTTTATGGCATTCTTGGTAGTTTATAATATATGATAATGGTATCCATAATGTGGTATTTGCTTCTAGGTTTGACATTTTTTAATGTTAAAATCCCTTTAATGGTAAAATTTTATTATCACAAGTCATGTCTAAGTAAATTATATATTTTTACTCATTAAAATCCAAGTTCAATTAATTTGTAATATTTTATATCTAAAATCCAAATGTTCACATTGAATGTATATTAGCCCTTTATAATTTAAGTCTAAATTTTAGATTCATATTCCTTGTTTTAAATATATGATACCCAATGGAATGCCCTACCTGATCACATATTGAATTCAAATATATAAATTCATGGCTCCATGGGTAAGTATTTTTTATAGTTCACCCCCCAACCCTAATTGATGACATGAGTCCCCATACCATATTTTAATCGTCACTAAATAGAGTCAAATTTTATAATTTTATTCCATACCTATTTTTCAAGACATAAACGTGATTTTTTTTCAAATATAATCTATAGTATAATGTTTCTACCATATTTTTAATTATATAGTTTAACCTATTATGACTCTTAATTATTCATACCATTTCATAAATCTTCAAGTTATTAACTATGTATTCATGATATCAAAAAAAATACTTATGTGAATAAGGATTGGTTGCAGTGCAATTGATCACTGAATTAGTATTATATAATATATCTTTTACTTTTGAATCTAAGCACAAGTAAAGGGATGACAATGAATTCTCATTTCTTATATTAAATTTTAATCATAAAATATAAAGGTTATAAGTTAATTTTATAAGTATTATAATTTTGTATGATCCATATTAATATAGAAAAAATATTCTATGAATTTATTTGATCATATGACCACATGATCAATAATAAACTTGCCATGTGTTTCATCCTAATTTTCCTCTTGAAATCGAATAAATGAGGTGAATTATAGCATACTCATAGATGGTGTCACTATATGAACATGAACCTAAACTAATCTTTTCTAAATTGTCAACCCACGAACCAAGCACCCCATGATGTTGGATTAAATTTTATTGGATTTAAACCATCACCATTATATATAAGTCTATGAATTATGTATTAAGAACATGTTTCATATTATAATTAAGTAATAGGGTTTACACGAGAGGGTTTTTTTGAAAGGCTTATGATGTTGGATTAATCCACATGGATGTAGTTAGTCCGAACATGAATAATCCATGAATGCAAGTATTTATAATGTGAAATAGATAATTTCATGTGTGAACTAAGGAAAGGGAAACCAAAAAACATCCTCTAAAAGTTGTATGAACTCTAGTTAATTTCTTATTGTAGGCCACCATGTGGATTAATAAGACAATGCAACATCTCATCTTACAAAATTATTGAAAATGAGTCCCAAGTAAAGTAAAGTTGTAAAACTTTAAAGGTCATAAGAGGTTTTTGTTTGGATATAAAATAAGGGAGAGAAAATGAACTTTTGGAGTAGTCAAAATTGAAATAACAAAGGCTATGCATCTATGAAAAGTTACATTTGATATCATGATCCCCATGATTTTGGGCCATTAAACACCTATAAAGTTTCAATTTGATGAGGTTCATATCTAAGAAAAAAGATTCTACATGTCACCACAAAGAAAAACTAGGACATTTAAATGGTGAAAAAGTAGATATATTATCATATTAACTTGTATATAAAATTCTAACAGTTCCATCTGGATCCTCAAATTTTTAATTTGTTGGTGCTCAAAATTGTATTTAACAATTTGTTTCCTCTTTTGAAATAGTGATGCATAAACATCTAACTAATTTCCCTCAATTTTCAAGTGTTCACCTAAATAAAAAAACTTTGCTTTCATAGTCAAGATTATAAAAATCCCACTTTTACCTTTTAAAAACCCTATTTAATCCTGGTTGAAGCTAACTTTTAACATCTTCATGTTTTAATGAGATTTTAAAATATATGATAAAATCAAGCCCAAGTGAAATGTATTGAGGAAGAAATAATAAGTGAAACTTTAATCTTATCTCCAAACCCCATGAGAAAGCAACATGCTAAAATCATTTATTAATAAATAAGATACAAATTAAAGACCAAGCTCTAGAACCCACTACATAAGTGATGCTGATGTGAAAAATGTAAAGGTGTCAATAGAACTATTAATGTGGAATGCAATTTTACATTTCATGAACTTTCAACTTGCATATTAAAATCTAAAGCGTGGAGGTAATTTTTTTAAATGAAGAAGCAAAGTCAATGCCAAGTCTTGGAATGCAATCTAACAGTAAAGGGTCCACATAAGAATTAATGTAAGGGAAGCCCATGCCATTGGATAAGTCTGAGTGGAATGAAAATAGATAAAGCAAAGGTCTTAAAATGAATAGTTGGGCATTTATAAATAAGGGCATGGCCCAATACAATTTTGCATGTCATGAACTTGCAACTTGCACATTGAAATTTGAAACATGGAGGTAATTTTGTTTTAAACAAAGAAGCAAAGTCAATGCTAGGTCTTGGACTAAAATTTAACAATAAAGGGTCCACATAAGAATTAATTTAAGGGTAACCCATGCCATTGGATAAGTCCATGTGGAATGATAAATGATAAGGAAAATGTATTAAAATAAGGAATTGGGAATTGATAAATAAGGGTGTGGCCCAATGTAAAATTATTTGATGGAGCTTTTAAGGAAATTTGTAATTGCAAACATAAAATGTGCCTCGTAGATTCTTACTCCTAGCAGAGATCTTCGTGGGAAAAGCAATGTGTAAAATACATTTTGAAAATATATAATCTGAAATTTCTATTTTAATTCCCCAAACCCACACCATGTGATTGTAGAAAAGAGAGTCAAAAAACAAGTTTAAAAATGCATAGAGATAACCCACATGGAGGCATGCGTAGGAGAGATTTTTAAGACAAATCAAAAATCAATGTTTTAAAGCAAATCATAAGTGGATGAATTTTTTGGAGATAAGAATGAAATTCAACTTGTAAAAATTAATGCATAGGCCCATGAAAAATGTAATGGTGGAGCTTCTAAGGCAAATTACAATTTAAAATTTACAATTTTCAATTGCAAAGTTGTAATATGTGTCCCGAGATCCCATACTTGGAGGACTATCTCAAAAAAATTATTCATTATTCCATAATCCATGGACTTATTCTTCTCAATCCAAACCATTTGTCCTTTGCTTACCTTAGCTTTCATGAATGGAAATATTTTAGAAGACATAAACATTGGTGAAAATCTATCGAAAATAGCAAATTGCATAGACTAGATCAATACAAAAGGGTGATTCAACCATGGTATACACTTCTTTAGGCATCTTAGAATTTATTTTAATAGACCAAATCTATGAAAAAATATAAGGGATAAATGCCAATAGGAAATCCTTCTTATGGGTGATTTATCCTAGTAAAAAAAAAGAATAAAAATATGGTCGATAAGGAGTGCTTTGGTTTTCCTTACCTAAATAGATAGTCAAGAGATATGGTAGCATAAAATGTTTGTATAAGGCTTAGATTCTGAGACATCTTCAAAGATGATATGGTTGATGCATAAAAAATTCTTTCCAGCTAATTTTAAATTATGTTGTAACTTTCATAAATTTCCTTATTTGTCAAGTAATTATGTTTAATTTAATATGGTAAATCATGTAAAAAATGATTTTGGTTTTTGATGTTATCAAAGGGAAATGAGGGACCATCCTAGGTTATGAACATCTTATCGATGATAGATTAGAAAGGTGGAAGGAATGATGGGGTAGGTGGTACAAATTATATAATGGGACTCATATCTTTGCATCTAACAGATCTTACAAGTGATGATAGGGTTATCTTCTGGGTCGATGGGGGGGAGGGGGGGCAGGATGATAGGTAATTTTGCTATAGAATGGTAACCTTGATGGTTAATATTTTTTCGACCATACTTGTATATCTTGGAGTGTAAAAATTCTCAAACATATTAGAAATCCTACATCTTGAGTATAAGACAAGATTTAGATATCCCTTCTACAAGTGTTGGAGGATCAAAATTTTCTATGGGCATAAGCAACAGGGGTTTCAATATTTAAAAGGAATTGGAATCCTCTAACATAGTGATTTTACAATTTAAAGTCACCAATGCAAAGGTAGAATGGATGAAGTCTCTTGTTCAATCTACATATACAGCATATGTTCCTCCATATATATGCATGCCTAGAGATCTAAATAGTGATGAATCTGAAGATGAACATTCTCAACTAGTAGTTCTATTAGAAAAGGTAAATTTTATTAGAATAATCTCTAGGAATACTTATCTGAGTGAATTCACCTAATTCAATATGCTATGTGAGTCACATACTACACAAAAAAATATTCATCAAACATAAGCACACAATTGCAAGAATGAACCAAAGAGAAATAAGCCATGAATAATCCACACACTATTGCATTAGAAATATGAAATGGAATAGGTACATTTATAGGTTGGCTAGGAAAATGTACAACACATTCTAGTGAATGTGGTATTAACCTTTTCAAGTAACCAACATGAACACTAAACCCCTAAGCAAGCATATGCAACCATGAAACTAAAACCCATCGAAAAAAGGTCTACACTAACACCCCCCTCCCACATAAGCACAACTTAGGTATGTTATGATTAAAATAAAATGGGTCCCAACAACAAGCCCTTATGAGGTACCCATGTACAATGCAATATTTCATAAAGTAGAGAAAAGGACAAAACCTAGTGAGAAAAAACTCCCACCAAAAGAGGGAAAATAAGAAGAGGAGACTAAAAGACCCCCAAATGAATATGATTAATAAATTATTACTCCAAGTACAACTCAAAAGATGACAAAGGTCGATGACAAGATCCTCTTCCTGAAAACTATAAAATCTCCATCCACATCAAATAATGTTTCTTCCCTTTGGTGAAGGAATAACTTGATGTGTGTATTTAAATTCTACCCATTCCATAATGGAAGATGAATGTACCATTAAGAAGATATTTGAATGTGGTCCAAATCATATATGTAGCTTAGGTCTGGCAAGAATGTGGATAAAATCTCAAAGTAATACCATTAAATTTAACCAATTAGAAGAATGATATTGAAAATTTGCTGAAAGAATGTCCATATGAAGAGTGGAACATGACTCACCAACTAAAGAAGAAAATTGCACAAAAATATATGAGTCATTGATGTTCACAATAGGTGTACTCATACTATAAACAATAGAGTCCTTCAAAGTGCAAGTCTGTGAAGGCTTTAGAACAACAATAATCAGCATAGGAATAGATGTAAAATCTATAATGAGACAACTAAGGTCTAGAAGGATCTCATCCTATAGTGGTCAATTGAAATAAATAATATCACTATCCACCATGGATATGTCATCACAAGAAATGAAAATACGAGGTAAGAGTACAACTATCTCTGAAGAGATGATAAGTAGTGGAGGAGGTGTAATGTAAGTCTTAGTTGGATCTCTGAAAAGACTCTGAAGAGTGATAAAAATAGTAGAGGGACACTCTATGTGATCTAGATGGTGGTGTAAATCCCATGAAATGTGTATAAACAAGTGACCATAAACATGGTCACAAGAATTAGCCCAGTCATTGTATTGAGTTGGGTCAATAGGATAAGGAATCTGTCCATATAAAAATGAATTAAGTTCTTGATCTATGAGTGAATATTCAATATAAGCATGTCGTGAAGCATAGTTTTCCTTCCCAATAAGGATAACTGGAGATGAAACAACAAAACTCAACATGGATCTCTCAAGAGAAGTCGACGTGACCATAAATAAGAGTAATAGTGCACACTCTGGAGATGGACTTCAATCTATGCCAAAAATGAGTCCAATAAAATAAGAGAAATTTATACACAAGTGATAATGCAGGATCAACTAGACGTCATGATATACTAACAATGCATATAGGAATACAAGATCAATCTGTGCAAGTAGTCAATAATGGGCACAGGTAACAGTTATGAAAAATTGAATGTGTGGAAGAGAAAATGTAGGGCCCATAATAACTTATACAAGATAATTAATGGTGACACCCATTGTGTTTGTAATAATAATCATCATCAATGTGAGGATGTCAGACTCAGCTAACAATGCATCTAGACAACTACGGGTAGATAGTGAATAATAGATAATACATGTTTCAACAAATGGACATCAAAATCAACTAATAATGCATCCATAAATGTGATAAATTAATAAAATTGATCAAATTAGTACAAATTAAATCCAAATAGATCAAGTAGGAGGACGTCAAACTCTATCGATAATGCATCTATATGAGGAGAAGTAAATGTGTGAACTAATTAGGTAGCCCTCCCAAATTTTTGTACATTATAATTTAATTAATTTTATAATAAAAATAGGTTATCTACATGGGAAACTGAAAAATAAACACTTTTTAAAAAGATGGCACTCGATTTGAAGCTATCATTTATAAAATATCACTGAAACAAATTCTTGTCGATAGCCCATTTTTAATAAAAATTACACTAAATCATTAAAAAAATACTCTTGTTTGAGGTGAAATATTCCTTCCAACCACTCATTGGAACTAGCTCAGAATCAAGAATAAGGTGTTTTTCTCTTTTGAAGGGGATTCAACATCCTACCAATCTAGGCCTCAAATTCATCTTCGACAAGCAAAAATACAAGACATTAAAAGACTCAAATATTGCTTTTTTTGAAATATTTTCAAATGACTTTGATTTACAACATAATAAATGTTGTATATATTTAATAAATCCATCAGAGGCAAAAAATTAGTAAAGAGTAAATACCAACATGAATATGAGGCTAGACGTGGGCCCACCAAGCAATCAAGGTGTCAAGATGGAATGTCAAGTGTAGGAAAAATATTCCACATTGCTAAGAATGAGCAAATCTAATGAAAATAGAAGAATAATGATGTCAAGTTATTGGAGGAGGATGTCAAGCTGTTAAAGAGGACATCAAGTTGCTGGTAGAGGCTGCCAAGGTGATGGAAGAGGATGCTAAGCCACTAGAAAAAAGTTTCTAAGAGAATAAAGTGTGATGCAAGGGCTCAAAGCATGAAAATCTCTCTAAATAAATTATATATTAGATATAGGTCTCTCCACCTTATTACGCCACCATCTAGCTTAGATTTTAGATGCAATAGATTTGGAAAATTCAACACAACAAAAATATAAGAATATTCAACACCTCCTTATTAGAATGGGCAATACCTCCTTACCACAATGTGACACCAAACATTGACTGCAAAATTTAAATATGATGCCAAGGTAAACGAAAACCAAAAAAAACACTGTAGCCTTGTTTATTGTAGATCTTGTCTAATGCATGATGCCTTAATATAGATCTAAAATCAGAAAAAAAAAAAAAAAAAGATTGTAATGTCCAACTTACAATTTTTAATGGCTAGCTCTCAGTGGATAAAGGATGCCATACAATCAATATAAGATTAAATCTCTTTTTTTTTATTACAGGAAGATCTTGACAAAAGATGAAATAATCATAAACCAGATCTGATTTCTACAATTCCACAAAGAAAAGTGATAGTGGAAAATCAAATAAAGCATAAGATTAAATCTAAATTCCAAGAAAGATTATGATGTGAAGCTTCTACGATAAAATAAAATATTAGAGAAAAATACTAATCCCAAATTCAAATTAAAAAAGGAGATAAATCCAATGCCAAGCCTTTCTCTTTTACATCCTCAAAATAATGGAAAAACTTGCAAGAAAAATGGTAATCCTCAGATCTAGTTCTATTTTGATACCATATTAGAATAATCTCTATAAATATTGATCTAAGTGAATGCCCCTAATTCAATATGTTATGTGAGACATTTATTTCACAAAACAATATTGAGAAAACACAAGCACACAACTACAAGAATGAACCAAAGAGAAATAAGCCAAGAATAATCCGCACACTATTACATTAGAAATATGAAAGGGAATAGGTACATATATAGGTTGGCTAGGAAAAAGTAGAACACATTCTATTGAATGTGGTATTAACCCTTTAAAGTCACCAACAAGAACACTAAATCCCTAAGCAAGCATATGCAACTGTATAGCCAAAACCTATAGGAAAAAAGGTTTACACCAAAAAATTTGTTTCTTATCGGTTCCTTACTATAGTTGAAGATTCTTATCTATGGAATGGAAGAAAAGTCAACTCAAATGAAGGTCCATGGTGATTTCAAGGAGGGATACAATTTTGCCTTTCTACAAATGTGCAATTTGAAAATTATACTTAGATTTCTACCACCCATAATTCAACATGAGGGAGTTTAAAGTGTAACTTTCTATCCCAAATTAAACTTTGCATTTTTTCAAATTGTAAAATACACTTGAGCTCCCAAGTTTGTGGAAGAACTTTTGAAGGGAACTGCAACTCCAGATTACAAGTTACAAAATTTTAAGTCACAAATGTGCATGTAACTTCAAGATTTTTTCCAACTTGTAAATTTGTAGTTGGGTTCAAAAATCCCACCTACAAAAGAGGTGCAAAATTAAAAATGGGACCCAAAGTTCTGTATAAGTCAATAGGGGAAAAGTAATGCACTTAAGCATTATAAAGTTTGGTTACAACTCTAAAAAAGTTCAAAGGTAAAATGAAAAAAGAAAATGACACAATAAAGTTTGACATTAACCATAAAAAAGCAAAAAAAGGTAAAATGAACTAAGTCTTACCACTTATAATATTTTACTTATTTCAAATACCTCCATGGAAGGAATGTTGCAGGGTTTGTGTGGCCAAGGTGGACCATTGCAAGTATATTTCTCAAATGTCCATGGATCCTACAGTGTAATCTAATGCCATCATGATAAGGCAAGCATTATACTTTGGATTAGACAAGGAGAAGGGTAGTTATCCATAATTTTTCAGATATGCAAATGATTGGTTAACGCATGGCCAAGTAGTTACATAAGATGACAAGAAGTTTATTTGGCTCCCAAGGGAATATTCTCCCTCAATCCCAAGTGTATCACATTTCTAGCCAAGAGATCAAGGGTTTTTTTGAAATATCATCATGACATGGATAGGCAATTTCTTGAATGATTCAGCTTCTATAGTAGGAGCTTGTAGGCATGAAAAAGAACATATTCCATTTGCAGCATCTCAACAAAAAATTTAGAGCTTATTGTAGGTTTGCAATATTTTAAAATGCAAATGGGTGAAAATTTTGTATAAAAAGTGGTCTTATTCTCTTTTAAAAGTTTATTAGTTGTTGTTGGTTTTTAGTTCTTAGGATCATTCAAATTTTTATGATCTTTACTATGTGTGTCTTGTCTCTCTTGCTAAGGTGGTTGTAGTTGTGCATCTATTAATAAGATTTTAGGGCATTGTATATGTCTCCTCTATTCAAGAGTAAACACACCATGTTTCTACCCATGGTAGCATTATGAAACACTAATTTATGTAAGATTTGTTTTTTGGATAATGGAAAATGGATGTGATTTATACTCTTTATTATTAATGAAATGCAATAATAGGTTTTACATGCTCTACTTATTGGATATATGCTTTGATGCTTATTGATGGTGGCTATTTTGGGCATAGATCTAGGTTATATACCCCTTTCTGTATTATGATTTAAAAATGTGTTGTTGATAGTATTTTAAGGACATCTTAGGTTTATGAATTTGATAGGAGAAAGTGTTTGAATTGCTAGTTGCAGTGTATACTTTAGGGTTTCAAAGATCATTTGAATACTTGTATTGTGTTAAACGAATGGATGTAAACTCGTCCTGATAATTTTCTTAGCTTTTCTTTCAAGCTTTTTCATCTTTGAAAATGAATGATGCCATGCATGTTGTAGGAAATCTTCCTATTTACAATCCACCTGATTACTCTCTTTATATTTAACTAACTCATTCTATCCTATTTTTCCTTACAAATAATACACCCTATTTCATATTTTAAGTATTGTTTACCTACAGATGCATAAATATTGGATATATAAAATGTATATGTGTTTTGTGATTTAAATCTCATAATTATAATCTCTCATTTAACCTTGGGTTGTTGAAAATTTCTTTAAAATTAAAGTTGCAATCACATCCCCATTTGTCTTTAGTAGCTTGTGTCTGACATAGATAATTTGTTCATTCCTTGTGACAACTCTTCCCGAGTAGAGTGAGAAAAATTGGCTATGCCCTGGTGAAATTTGTGTTTTATGTGTCAATAATCTCGATGGAGATTGAACTGTAGAATCCCTTCATGTGAGCAAGGTACCCCATAGGTCCTCTCACCTTAGTTAAGGTAGATCCAAAATTAGTAGAGAGTTAACCATACCCTTTTTTATTATCTTATAGTCATTGTCTATATTTATTTTATCATGATGTTAAACCCTTCCCTAGATATAATGACATAATTCTAGTTTTTCATATTCATTTTCCACGTTGCCCAAGTGTGCAAGGATGAGTGTAAGAGGTCTAAAACTAGAAACCAACACTCTACTATTGTTGTTTCTAGTGAAATAGTAATATCCATGGCAATTATGTTGTCAAAGACTCTTGAAAAGGGTTACATTTTTTAATATTCTTATGTTCCCTATCAAGAAATATTTGTTGCATTAATCTCAACTGCATATTTTAAGATAATATTTATCCATATTATCTCATGTGTTTAAAATTTGAGGGTATTTAAGTGTGTTTTGGTACTTTGGGTCATTAAATATGTAACACTCTTTTGGGGGCATTATCAGGGACTTGAAAGATTTTATAAATTGACATCTGCTAAGTTCTTACAAGGAATTGTTTATTTCTTCATGTTTTGAAGTGATTTTCTATTTTGAACATGAATCTGAAATTTTTAGTGTCTTTGTTTTCATAGTTCATCACTGACTCTAGAAAAGTATATTTTCAATATGTATCATAACATATTTGTGAATTTTTATATTCTATAATTTTTCTTCTAGTGATGACTCTAACATATGATCTTACTTCAAGGAAGATTAACACACATTTTAATAACTTCATTCAGCCTTGAGTGTTTATTTTGATTGCAATGATGGAATCACTAAGATCATCCTTCAAAGATGACTCATCAAATCAGCTTGTCTCACCCTTAAGCGTTCATCAATGAAGGAGACAAGTTTGGAGGCCAATTGAAGTTACAAGTTCTATAGCAAAGGAGTGTTCAAATTGTCAACATTATGGGGCACCTTAAGTTTTATTTACTAAAATTACTATAATTTAATATTATTATAGTTCTCATGATCATTTAGAGCCTTATGGTCTATTTTATTACCCAACACTTTCTTAGCTAGCTAAATCACCTCTTAGATTTGATCCATCAAGTCCACCTCACTCACCCCCTCATAACCCTTTTTCATCTGATCTTGAACCTACCATTGAACCAGTCATGAGAGATAGAGATTAGGATGAGAATTAACATCCTACATTCAAAATTTCTAGATCTAAACCAATAAATATTGATGAAATAGAAGGTTATCTTAGTGAAGTACGTAAGTAAGGAGATGTCTCCCTAAGTTTTAATGGAATAATATAGGAACTGGTGTTTAATATTTAAGGGATTTTCACATTATCATTGAAGACTATGATTTTGGGCATGAGGATGTTTACATTAAGCTGTTTGTGTACATGCTATAAGAGGATGCTTGTGAGTGGTTCAATTTCCTTCCCTGTTGATGCATTGATTCATGGGAAGAAATGAAGAACATTTTTAAAATTCATTATGGTGATAGAATTGATCCTAGGTTTCTTTTAGAAGAGTGTGAAATCATTAATAACCCTAATGAATTTATTTATGATTTTAATACATGTATAAATAATACTATGATGATGCTACCAAAAAATATTAGGCCTAATGATACAACTTGCCTATTTAAATATTGTGATTCCTTTGATAAGAAGGTTGAATACTACTTTAGGGATAAGGCTCCCATTAACCTAAGGTTGACATTCAATATGGCCATCCAAATTGAAAACAACATAAAGGTTATGGTTAAAACTTTGAATAAGTGGGCTGATGTGAAGTTGGTTAATATTAAAAAAACTTGGTCCACTGAGATAATCGACCTTGAGGAAATTTTTAAAACCTTGGCCTCTAATATCAAGGAAATGCCCTAAAAGTTGGATAGAGCTGAGAAGGGCCTAACTCATGGATATACAAGTCAAGAAAGACCTCAGAATCATAATCAAACACAAATGAGACCCACTTTTCACTTTAGAGATAATGATAGAGGGAAGAGGTATGCTCATGATTAAAGAATGATAGAAATCATAATAGAGGGGTTGGAAATTAAGTTCCTAATCCATTGAGTGATAAAGTAAACACTATAAATTGTGACCTTGACATTAATTTGTGTGACATGTATCTCCTCCCCCATCCTCCTTATGATATTGCTAAACAGATTGATGAGGATGTAGAAGAACCTAATTCTACATCTAAAGATCATGAGATTTTGATGTTAGATTGTCAAGTCTCCCTAAATAAAATATATTCATCCACAAAATTATTGAGTGCTACTACTGTTGATCAATTTTAGAGTAAAGTACAAAAGGTATGTGTCCCAATTCGCACATTTATCTTTGATGTCAATATGACACAAGCATATGAATTGCCTAATCATGAAATCAAATTTTTAAGATCCAAGATGATTAATAAATATGATGGTGGAATTCCTTTAGTTGAGGATAGTCATATGCTAATTAATGTAATAGTTTCCTATGAGAAATAATATAGTGTAAAAAGTAGGCAACAAGGTGTTTCTCCTCGAGATACTACCCCTACAAATCTAAGGCTAGGGGATGCAAGTAAGGAAGTTAATAAAACTACAACAATCCCTACTCTTTCCAATCCATCACCTGCTTCTTGAGTTTTTTAAAAATGAGGTTCTCTAGCCAAGAATAGATTTCCCTTTAAATCTAGTATTCCTAAGGGTGTGAGTGATATAAGAAGGAATCCACCCTTGAAGACTATTATTCAAAATAGTAATTCATCTCAGCCTATTCCACTTATGACTTTGAGTGATTGTATTCCAATTGAAATTATTATCACACTTCCTCCTGATACTCCTCTTCATTAGTATAGTGTGTGTGATAATGCTTAGGTGTTGAGTCAACTGAAGATCATTATTACACTTGTTGAGTTGTTACAAATACCTAAACATAAGATGGAATTTAAATATTCAAAATTTGGTGAGAATATAGCTTATAATGAGATGAATTCACCCCAAACACTCTTAGATGATGATAAAGAATCATATGAGGCTACCGAACAAGCTCTGGAGGTCTATTTGGGGACTGCACTAATAGAAAGTCACTTAGGTGTTGATTCATTTTATACAACCCTATTGATCAATGTTATGATTATTTACAATTTTATGTTTTAATCTAGATCCTCTTTTAATATAATTCCCCTAGGTGTCCTTAATGATATTGGAGTGAAAATCAAATCTTCCTTTGGCAATTACTATGCCATGGACTCATGAGATGTGCCTGTTATTACACAAGTCAAAGGATTAGTGGTGTACTTGGAAGTTTATCCAAGTTTTTGAATATGGATGTGGTATTTGTGGACTACCTACCTAAGTGGGGGATGTTACTATCACAAAATGGGCTTCTAACATGCGTGGAAGAGTGCAAATAAACCTTTCTTATGCCACCATTCCAGTAGAGGGTAAGATGGTCATGATTCATAGGGAGCCCAAGATGTTGTATGTACTTGAACATTTGAAACATGAACTACATGAAGTGTTGTACATGGATGTGGATTTGGGTAACATGATGGGAAATACTGAATGTGTTGAAGAACCAATTGTTCTTGATGTTGAGTTTGACAATGTGAGTACTGATGTTTCAAAAATGTCATTTAATGGGGCTTACTTCAATCTTTGAAATGGAACTAAGGTTGTATTTTATGCCCTTAATATGAAATCAATCAAGTTATCTTTTAATTTTACCTTTAAGTGGATAAATAATAATGATGAGTGTGAGGAATGCTTTCTCAGTTTGAGGATTCCCCACAAACATGGAATCAAAATCTTGATTGCAAAGGATGATTCAAAGCTAGTGGTTAATAAGGTCAGAAATGCTTATCCCACCAAAAATGAAAGTTTTAAATAGTTTACGAATGTTGTATGATACTTACCAGGGTTATTTTATGCCTTCAATATCTATTATCATGATATAATTTTTAGTGAAGATGTTGACAGACTTGCAGGGTTGGGTGCTCACTTTGAAACTAAAAATATGAACCCTCATTGTCAGTATCAAGTGGAGATGCTTTTTAGTCCTTCAATCCTAGAAAATACTTATCATTGAAATATTTTTTTGATGATGAATAGATTATAAGTTTTCTAATTTTTGAAGTTGAGTTTTAAGATCAACTTCTGGACATGGAATCCATGGTTCAGAACTGTGACAAGAAGGAAACCTTGTTTGGGAAAGACATAATTTAGTTGAAGGTAAACACTCTCCCTAGTGTATTGGTGAGTTTAGAGGAATCTATTGATGGAGTGGATAGAATTAAAAGTAGAAACTTTTTTATCTCAAAATATGTAATTTAGTGTAATTTGGGTTCTCACAAGAATCCAAGGAATGTCTAGGTGGGTGCTCGCCTAAGTGCAACTAAAAAACAAGCCTATATGAAACTGTTAAAGAAGTACCAACATTGTTTGGCTTGGTCTTATTCTGAATTGAAAGCATATAGGGAAGATTCATTTCAACATTTCATCCCATTACATCCTAACATCAAGCCTTTCAAATAGAAGTAAAGACATACTAACCTCATCTTGTCCACCAAGATGAAGTATGATTTAAAGAAGCTAAGGGATGGTTGGATTATTCATCCTATTAGATATTCATCATGGGTGGCAACTTTAGTCCTTGTATGAAATAAAAAATTTAGCATCCAATTGTGTGTGGATTTTCAAAACTTGAAGAAATCTTATTTAATGGATAATTACCCTTTGCCTAATATGGATAACCTACTATAAAGTGTTATTGGATCAAAAATGTTATCCATTTTAGATGGTTTCTCTGGTTATAGCCAGGTTGTGTTGAAGGAATCCTAGAAACCCAAGACCACATTTACAATGCCTTGGGGCATATATCTTTCTATGAGGATGCCTTTCAGGTTAATCAATGCTATTGCAACAATTTACAGAGCTAATGATGTTGCCTATGCAGGAGCAATTAACATTTTTATAGCTATGTATTAGGGTGTCATTACTGTGTACTCCAAGAATAGAAAAAAACATTTGGAACATCTAGAGAATGTGTTCATTAGATGTAAGGAGTTAAGAATTTCAATTAATCCTAAGAAGTGTTATTTAAGAGTACAAAAGGCCAAGTTTTTGGGACATATAGTTTCGAAGGATGGTGACATGAACAATGCTGAATGAGTAGAAGCCATTGATAAATTTCATATCCTATAGTCCAATAATAGAATTCAATACTTCTTTAGACAAATTAAATTTGTAAGATGATTTGTGTCTAATTTTTCAAAAATCACTATGCCAATAACACCCATATTAAATAAATACCAAACCATCAAGTGGGAAGAGAAGGTCATACAAGGATTTAATAACATCAAAGGAGATTTAAAGACTACCCCTATCTTGGCTGGTATTGATTATACTAAAACACTTTAGATATTCATTTTTGTATCACATAATACTATAGCTATTATCTTATTCTAAATTAATGATGATGGTCATGAGCAACCCATATCTTTCTTTACTAAGGCTATGCAAGGATCTAAACTAAATAATACCATCATGGAAAAATAAGCCTTCACTACCTTAAAGGATATTAAGACATTCAAACCTTATATTCTGAATGCAAAGATTGTTGCATACATCTAACATATAATGATGAAGTAAATTTTGACTTAGATTGAAGCATTTAACAAGAGATACAAGTGGTCCAACCAATTTCAAGAGTACAACATGGATATTCAAACCACCAAGTTAGTGAGAGGGATGGGTTTAGCCAAGCTCATGGTTGAGACTAATTTGCAAGTGGTTGAGGTAAACACTAATATTTTTAATGTTGGTGACTCTTTGAGATAAATTAGCATGTCTTTATGGTATAAAGACATTGTTTATTACTTTTAAAATATGAATTATTTCCCTAACTTGGGTATGAACCAAAGGAAAACTATTCTTAGAGTTAGTTATTAGTGGCCATCACTATTCAAGGATGTTACTTAGAAAGTTATAAAGTGTGAGAAATGGCAGTGCTTTAGTATAAGGATGAAATCTTCTTACCATATTCCCTTATAGCTTGTAATGATTTAAGGCTCATTTAGATAATGAGAAATGAATTTCATTGGTGAGATCACTGATTAGATAAGCATTAGACATAGATGGATATTAGTTTTAACTAATTACTTTAAAAAATGGGTTGAATCAATACATAAAAAGAAGTGTGCACACCATTTGATTATGGAATTTTTGTTAAATCAAATTATTTATAGATTTGGTGTGCCTATCAAGGTAGTTATTGATAATTCCATGAGTTTCAGACCTAAATCATTGGTGGCATTGTTTAAAGAATACGGGATAAAATTAGATTACACTTTCAACTACAACCCTCAAGAGAATGGACAAGTAGAATATAGTAACAAAAACTTGCTCAAAATCATTAGACAAGCTTTGGAAGCAAACTAGAAGTGGGTTGAATAGCTGAAGTTTGCCTTATGGGATGATAGGATCATTTCTAAGAGATCTCTAGGCAAAAGTCCTTTTGAGTTTATTTTTGTATATCAAGTTATTTGCCTATGAATTTGTAGTTGCCAACCTATAAGTCCATGCAATATATAGAGGAAGACAAGCAAATCAACCACTATGAAAGCAAAATGAACTAGATTATTGAGCTTGATGAAACTAGAAGATAAGCTCATGATAAACACCTCAAGTTTAAGGTAAGAATTAAAAGGATATTTGATAGAGAGGTTACTCTAAGAAATTTTTAGGTAGGTGATTTGGATTTACTTTTGGACAACCAGCATGAGGATAAAGGAAAGCATGGTAAATTTTTTGCCTTATGGATGGGCCCATATTCCATCAACTACAAGATTGGGGAACACACTTTCTTTTTTAGAGACCTAGATGGTGAGATACTCTAGATGCTAGTTAATGGTATACATCTAAAATATCTCCTTGATAGAGTCTATATCTATATACAATAATGTATAGTGCATAGTTTTATTTTTTGTGGTTTTAATGCCCCTTTGTGTTGGGACTCTATCTGTATAGTTTTTTATGGTGTTTTTTATAACGTGTTCATTTTAAAATCCTTTTGATTTTTTTTGTTAGTCTACACTTGTTTACTTGAGTTTTCATGGGTGTTAGATATGAAATTTCTAAAGTATTGACTTTGTGGCCTGAGGAATTGACACTTAGTCTTGTTTTCTAGGGTTCTTTATACACCACAGGGGGTGTACATCTATGGGTAAGAGCTAGTGCTAGTTACCAAAATTAAACATAAAATTGTGTGCCCTTATTCAAAATATTAATGAATAAAGATCTAATTGATTTCCCCTAATTCATAAGTGTTCACCTGAATTATGAAAATATACTTTTGTAGTCAAGATTATAAAAAACCCACTTTTGCCTTATGAAAACTTTGTGTAATCCCAATTCCATCTAACTTTTAACATTTTCATGTTTTAATCAGATTTTGTGGTCTGTGATAAACATCAATCCAAAGTGGAAGGTATTGAGGGAGAAATAAAAGGGAAGTACAAGTTTTTTTATTACAATTTACAACATGTAATTTGATCTCCACACCCCAATGGAAAATAATATGCTAAAAGCATTTATTAAAAATTCAAGTTGCAAATTAAAGGCCAAGATCTAGAACCCACTTCATAAGTAATGCCCATGTGAAAAATGTAAATGTTTCAGTGGAACTATTGAGGTGGAATGTAATATTTCATGTTATGAACTTGAAACTTACATGATGAAAATTGAAACATGGTGGGAATGTTTTTCAATGAGGAAGCAAAGTCAATGCCAAGTCTTGGAATGCAATCTACCGATAAAGGGTCCACATAAGAATTCATGTAATGGAAGCCCACACCATTGGATATGTCCACGTCAAAAGGATAAAAGATAAATAAAAGGTATTAAAACAAACAAATTGACATTGATAAAGAAGGGCATGGGTCCAGGCCAAATGATTTGTCAGACATTTCAAGGCAAATTCCAATTTTCAATTACAAACATGCAATGTGCTTTGTAGATTCCCATTCCTCACAAAGATTTTGATGGGAAAATCAATGTGTATTTCAATTCCATAAACCTGCAACATGTGCTTGGTAGAAAAGAGAGTCAATGAATTTCAATACACACAGAGGTATCCCATGTGGAGGCATGTGTAGGAGAGATTTTTAAGACAAATCAAATATAATTTTTTAAAGCACACCATAAGTAGATGAATGTTATAATGAAATGTAGCTTGTAAAAAGTAATGTGTGTGCCCATGAAAAATGAAACTACAGAGCTTTTAAGGTAAATAGCATTATATCTCCTGAGCACCCATTCGTAGTAGACTATCTCAACGTAATTCCACATGCCAAAAGCAAGTGCTAAAAATGCATATTAATAATTATTTTTGAGACTCTAAAGTTCATTGGAAGAGTGAAGTGTGGGCCCTTGTAGATAAAAATGCTAATATAACTTTGCAATGCAATTGTAACTTTGTAATTCAAATTAAAAATTTACAATTGGACTTTAAGAACCCATAATATGCAAAGATATTGAAGGCAAAATTAAATAAAGTAAAAGTGAAGGGAGAATGCAAGTTTTTAACTTGAAATCATATAGAAAACCCCTATGCCTAAGGATTTAATAAAGTGTATTCAACACTAAAAAAACCTTGTTTCAAGTGCTTACAGGTTGTCATTATGGGTAGTATAATCCATGTGGGGGTAAAAAGGTTTTAGGGGTACCTGTGTGGAAGAGGTGAAGAGAAGTTAATGAAGCAAAGTGAAATACATCATAGGACTTGCCATAATTTTTTCATCCTTCCAATGAGAATACAACCTTGTTATGCCTGGTGTTGGACCAATTTACTACTAGTTGTGAGGTTACATGGCTAGTAGAAAACTCCTTCCATAAACTAGAAATGATTGAAATAGAATCCATGGACTCGCTCATCCAAATCCAAATCATAGGTCCCTTTCCTTTCTACAACTTTCTTGGATGGGAACAATTTCTAAGACACCAATGTTGGTGCAAATATGTGGAAAACAAGTTGTCTAGACTAACTCAATACAAAAGGGAGACTCAATCATGGTATACAATTCCTTTGGAAGCTTAGCCTTCCTTTAAACTAAGCATATCTATTAAATAGTATTATGGATGAATGCCAATGGGAAATACTCCTTATGGGTGATTCATTCTGATTAAAACAAAAAATAAAATTATGGTCGACATGGAGTGTTTTGGTTTTCTTGGCCTAAACGGACAGTCAAGAGATATGGCATCATAAAATGTCTATAGAAGGGTTAAATCTGGGACATCATCAGAGATGATATAGTTGATGCATCAAAAATTCTTTCCAAAAGATTTTAAATGCCACTATAACTTTCATGAATTTCCTTATTTGTCAAGTAATTATGTTCATTTTAAGATATTGATTCATGTAAGAAATTATTCTAGTTCTTGGCATTATCAAAGTGAAATGAGGGACCATCCTAGGTTATGGACCTCTTACCAATGCATGAGAATAAATTTGGAAGGAATGATGGGGTAGGTGGTACAAATTATATAATGGGACTCAGATCTTTACATCCATTAGATCTTTCAGGTGATGCTAGGGTTCCCTTTTAGGGGGGAATCAAAAATTATGTTGTAGAATGGTGACCTTGTTGGTTAATATTTGTTGGGTCATTATTGTATATCTTTGAGTCTAAAACTTCTCAAACATATCAGAGATTCCTCAGCATGGTGCAAGATAATTTTAGATATCCCTTCTACAAGTGTTAGAGGATCTAAAATTTTTTTGGCCATAAGCAACATATGTTTTGATCTTCAAAAGGCATTGATATTATCTAACACATTGATTTTACAATTCAAAGACAATAATACAAAGTCATAATGGATGAATTATCTTTGTAAAGATACATATAAAAAATCCACTCCTCTATCTATGTGCATTCCTAGAGATCTAAGTAGTGATGAATCTAAAGATGAACTTTCTCAATGAGTAGTTTCTTTAGAAAAGGCAAATTTGTTTGTTATCGATTCCCTAGTATATTTAAAGATTCTTATCTATGGAATGGAAGAAAAGTCTAATCAAATGAGTTTCCATGGAGATTTAAAGGAGGGATGTAATTTTTCATTTTTGAAAATGTGCAATTTATAAATTGTACTTAGATATCCACCACCCACAAGTCAACATGAAGGAGTTCAAAATGAAACTTTTAGTATTGAACGTAAATTTGCGTATTTGTAAATTAAAAATTGAAATTAAATATTTCAATTCTATTAAGGAACATTTGAGGGTAACTTAAACTCCATATTACAATTTTCAAAATTACAAATTATAAATGTTTAGCCAAGGTCCATATTTTAGCCAACATGCAAATTTGCAATTAGGGTCCAAAATCTTGCGATACAAAGGAGGTGGAAAATTGTAAATGTGACCCAATGTTCTACATAAGTAAAAAGGGGGAAAATAATGAACTAAATAATTATTAATTTTTTAATAAACCCTAAGAAAGGTCAAAGGTATAATGAAAAATGATCCAAGCAACACTTCAAGCAATAATTCGGATGACAGTCCTACCCCAAGTTGTGGTAGAACTTTTGGGAGCCATAACTTTTGCACCATAGCTTTGATTGACTCCCCATTTGAACCATTGGAAATATAATAACAAATATAATGTGATGAAATGGAATGATATATTTTCAATGGGTTTTCACCCCTAAAAACCCAATGAAATTTCCCTAAATTTTAATTTTAATAGTGCCATTTAAAAATAGTAAGTTTCTAAAAATAGTAATTTGTCAAATTCTATATTGTTTTAAATCATGGAAGTTGAACCACTTCATCTCCATCAATATTTGTGACCTTACACATCCTCTTCCTACCTTAAAAGTATGTATAGATGTACATGTAACTTGAGAATGAAATCAAACATCTCTTCCCAAAGATAAGCATATGTTTGTATTTACAATCTTATGAGTAGTAAAACATCTCTTCTAAGAGAAATAATTATTAATATGCTATTGAAATATATTTCGACCAAAAATTTTGAGTTTTGGATTAGTGGTATCAAATTGTTTTCTCTTGAGAGTGTATGATCCTAAGGATGAGGTCAGGCTATAAGAAACTTAGGTGGAAAACAATAGAACTCACAAACTATCCACCTATTCAATACAAATGACATCAAATGGTGGATGAAACTAATACATCTAATACCTTTAAGGAAATGGTGAATGAATCCCTCCATCGGTAGTAAGTGGGCAATTATGTAACATTTCACCTAAATTCTCCAACAAATCTCAATGGGAAAATTTGTCTCCTCATCTACACTCTCTGGATCCTCATCCATGCAACATCCTTTCAGTGCCCCAACACCCTTCAAGGTTCAAGTAAATTTTGATATCCCTACATTTGAAGGAAAAATCAATGTTGATACTAGTGGAAAATTGGTTGGATCAATTGTCTTCCTACTTTTTTGTAAATAAATTCACTGATAGAGGAAGATCACTTTTGCTCTTTTGAAAACATCATGGCCCATCAAAAATTGGTGGGAAGTATATAAGAAGAGGTTCAGTATGGATGACATTGGCCTTGAGGTGGAACCTACTTTGGATGATTTCATGGAAGCTGTAAAGGAAGAATACTACCCTATTAGAGCATATGATGATCTTTACATATAGTGACAACAACTTCGCCAAGGTAAGGAACAATTTGTTCAAGATTACACTGACATTTTTCATTCTCTATCTACTACATTGGGCATCCAAGAAAGTGAGATAAATAAGACTCTCAAATATCATGGTAAAATATAATGGTACATACTGGGGTAAATGGATTTCTTCAATTTTGAAACCCTTGGTGAGGCATACAAGTTCATAGGGAAGATTGAGTAGAAGTATGGAAGGAAAAATATGAAGAGTTAACCTTTGAAATGGAAAAGTGAAAAACAAGGTCAAACACAAGGCTAAAATTGGAATAAAAAGGTTTTTTAAGATAATAAACCCCAAAAGGAGAAGACTGGGAAATGGTGTGATTACAACAAAATTGAAACTCACTCCAAAGAAGAATGTCAATCTATCAAATCCCTACTTTCTGAGTCACAATACTTGGAATCTATTAATCTACCTCATACACACCCTATAGTTGAAGAGGATGAAGAAGATATTGTAGATGATGAGCTCAATACCATCATTACTTCATCACAGACCCATAAGGAAAGGCCAGATGACAAGGAAAGGTTGTTTCACTCTAAGTTGTGTGTGAAAGGTAAGATTTTCCATTTCATTCTTAATAGTGGAAGTCAAAATAATTTAATTTACTACTAAAGTTGTAAAAGGTCTAAATCTATCCATGAAGCCTCCCTAAAGCCATACAATATTGGATGGGTGAGCCCAAGGAGAGACCTCTATGTCACCCACCAATGTCTTCTTTCATATGAAATAAAACCTTTCTAAGATGAATTCTTGTGTGATGTGGTCAATTTAGATGTTTATGATGTACTACTTAGTTAGCCATTCATATATGATTGACATGTCATATATGAATCATGATCCTAAATAATCACCCTCACTCTTGGAACACAATGCTATAGGGTACTAGAGGTACCACGTCCCACATTTGTCTCCTTAATTAGTGCCAATAAATATAAAATATTGGTGGATAAGACAAAGTAATTTGTTCTCATGGTGGTCAAGCCACAAATATTCAAGAAGGCTGATGTTGCAGTCCTGACTACATAATCAACACAACAATAGAAGTATATGGGTCAAATCATGGGATAATATGATGACTTATTCAAGTCCCCCATGAGAGTTTCACTTCACTACCAGGTAAAACATTCTATCAATTTGATTTTAGGATTGACTTTGCCTAATAGTCTTGTGTATCACAAATTAGTTCTAGAGAATGATGAGATAACAAAGAAGATTCAAGAATTGATCCAAAAGGGTAACATCAGGCCAAGCTCTTTACCCTATAGAAGCCCAATTATCCTAGCACAAAATAAGGATGGAACAGGGAGGCTTTTTATTAACTATAGAGATGTAAACAAAATCATGGTGAAGAATCACTACCCCCTCCCCAAGATTGATGACCTGCTAGACCAACTCCATTGTGCGAAGTTCTTCACCAAAATTGATCTCAAATTTTGCTATCACCAATTTACTATCAATTCCACTGATGTCTAGAAGATTGCATTTAAATCCAAGTAAAGGCTATTCAAATGGTTGTTTATGCCTTTTGGTTTGACTAACGCACCTGTAACCTTCATGAGGATGATGGATGACATCTTGCGACCCTTCACCAACTCATTCATGGTTATCTACCTAGATGACATACTCATCTATAGTAGAACATGGGAGGAACATCTAAAACATGTCTATAAGGTGCTTTAAACTCTTTGGGAGCACAAGTTGTATTCAAATCTTGACAAATGAACATTTGAGATGAAAACAATTTAGTACCTTAGGTATGTTGTGAATGAGGAAGGGGTCCATGTCAATCTAGAGAATGTTCAAGTTATTCAAGAATGGCATATACCAAGGACCCTCATAGAACTTTATAGCTTCTTGGATCTTGCCAATTTCTATTGTAGGATTATTCTTGTATTCTCACATGTTGCTTGGCCACTAAACCAAGTGACTAAAGGAGGCTATAAAGCTAGATTTTAGTGGTGCAAACTATAACAAAGAGAATATGAGAATTTAAATAATAAACCCTATTCAACTCCTATTCTTTCCTTGCCAGACTTGCATCAACTTTTTGAGTTGATGTTAGATGCATATAAAATTTCCATAGGAGTTGTCATCATGAAACATGACCATCCTATTGCATATCATAGTGAAAATTTCAATGATATAGTTATAAAGTACCTGACATATGACAAGGAGTTTTATGCCATTGTGTAAGCTTGTAAACAATGGAAACACTACATCTTGGGGAAAGAGACGGTCATCCACACTGACCATACACCATTGGAATTCATCCAAATGTAGATCAAATTATGAAATGAGAGGCACCAAAAGTGGACCAAATATCTGTAGCAATTCCATTTGATAATCAAACACAAAAATTGGAGTTCAAATATAGCTTGAGATTATCTAAGCCACCCACCAATTTATACACTCACAATAGTTTTTGATCTATGTGGACATGAGAGTACCAACTAGGGTACTCTCTATGAAGCATATCGTACCTTTGTTGATACATATTAGGCACTTTAAGAAGGTAAACATCTCTATAATTTCTATTTGTAAGATAATGTCCTCTATCACATGGGGTACATCTATGTTCTAGTTATAGAACAATAGAAGATGATATGGGAAGCACATTTTAGTAGGACAAATGGGCACTTTGGTGTAGAGAAGACATTGGTAGTTATTCAAACTCACTTCTACTGGACCCAAATGTGAAAGGATGTGGAAAGGTACCTCAAATCTTACACCCCGTGTGTAATAGCCAAACCATAAAATAAGAAGGATTATACACACCATTTCCAAAACTAACCAGGCCTTGGGAATCTATCTTAATGGATTTTATCTCAGGTTTGCCCACTTCGAAACATAGCAAGGACTATATTTTTGTTGTAGTTAATCATTTTTGAAAAATGGCTATCATGATTGCTTGTAAGAAAACTATGTCTACTAAGGAAATTGCTCAACTATATTTTAGTCATCTATGGCTCCATTTTGATCTCCCTAAGTCCAATATTTTAGATAGAGATAGTAGGTTCCTAAGTATCTTCTGGTCTACTCTATGGAAAATGATGGATACCAAGATAATGAAGTCCATGGCATTCCATCCTTAGATTGATGGTCAGATAGAAGTGGTGAACTTCCTGATTGTCCACATGCTTTAGATGTATCACTCCAAACATCCACACACATGGGATGAGGGGATTCTTTTCATACAACATAGATACAATCAAGCCCTACATAGCTCTACCAAGTACACTATATTCCAAGTATGCTTTGGGTTCCAACCCATGGCACCAATAGATGTAGCCAAACCATTCTCCACCATGGAATATACACCTCATGGGAGATTTGAGGTAGCAAAAGCACCAAAGTCCATTGAACAAATCCAACACATCTAACAACAGGTTCATGACATCTTGGAAAAGATGATTTAGAAGTATAAGTAATGCCATGACAAACATAGGGTGGCACACTATTTTATTGTAGGTGAAAATGTTTGGTTGTAGATTCAAAAGGAAAAAATCATAGGCCCATACAAAAAAAATTGGCCTCTACGATATGGTCCCTACACTATCATCAAACAAGTTGGAGAAAATGATTTTGAGTTGAACCTACCAGCCTACGTTGGTCTACATCCAATATTCAATGTGTAACTCCTCAAACCATATCATCCACCTCTATTGGACACTTCAATTGTAGTATAAAAAATGGATATTGATGATCTTGATCCACAAAGTTTTGGTCTAGTAGATGAGGATCATATTGTGGACACTTGGATGAAGACAATAAGAGAGTGCTCTATTCCTCTTTATCGAGTGGTCAAAAGGGGCAAGCTTAGCCACCAAGGTAAGTGGCTCATAGAGAATCAAATTAAGACCCAACTACCACACTTGATGATGAATCTTGATGCAATGGGGACCATTGCTTCTCAAATAAGGATGAATGATCTAGATAACACTTCAGGCGATAATTTTGGTGATAGTCAGACCCCAATTGGTGGTAGAACCTTTAGGAGCCATAACTTTTGCACCATAGCTCGGATTGACTCTCCATTTGAACCATTGGAAAGATAAAAATGAGGAGATCATGATGAAATGACATGATATATGCTCCATGGGTTTTAAGCACCAAAAAACTAATGAAAGTGCCCTAAATTTTAATTTTAATAGTGTTGTCTAAAAGTAGTAAGTTTCTAAAAATATTAATTTTCTTATTTCTATATTGTTGTAAATCATGGAAGTTGAACCGATTCATATCCCTCAAGATTAGTGACATTCCACACCCTCCTCCTAGCTTTAAAGTATGTATAAATACAAATTTAATCATAGAAGGAAATCATACATCTCTTCTCAGAGACAAGCATATGTTTGTATTTATAATCTTATGAGTAATACAACATTTCTTCTCAGAGAAATCATTGTTACTGTGTTATTTTTATGTTTTTGAAATATTTTTCAACCAAAACTTCTATGTTTTGGATAGAAAAAGAAATGGGCATGGAAATTTTTTGCATTGATGAAAAAAGAGGAAAAAGTTAAAGTGAACTAAGTCTTTCTATTTCTAATATTTTACTTGTTTTAAATACCTCTATGGAAATAATGTTGTAGGGTTTGTGAGCCCAATGTGGGTGACTACAAGTATATTTCTCAAATGCCCATGGATATTTTATTATAATCTAATGCCATTATGACAAGGTAAGGGGTGTTATTCGGCTTGGACGAGGAGAAAGGAAACTATCTAGAAGTTTCCCACTATGTAAATTATCAATTTAAGGCATGGCCAATCAGTTACACAAGAGGACAAGGAGTTTGTTAAGATCCTAATGCAATATTCTCCCACAAGCCCAAGTGTATTGGATTTCCTACCAAGAGATCAAGTATTTGTTTGAAATCTCATCACGACATGGATAGGTAATTTTTTGAAGGATTCCTTTTCAAGAGTAAGAGATTCTAGGCATGACAAAGATCATCTTTCACATGGAGCATCTCTATAAAAAATTAAGATCTGATTGCAAATTTGTAATAATGCAAATTATAAATGGGTGAGAAATTTATATAAAAAGAGGGCTTGTCCTATTTTTAAAAGTTGTTGGTTGTTTTTGGTTTTCAGGTCTTAGGCTCTTTCAATTATTTTGGATCCTTTCTATGTGTGTCTTGTCTCTCTTTCTAATGTGGTTTTATTTGTAAAACCATTAGCAATATCTAAGAGCATTTTATATGTCTCCCTTATTCAAACACAAACTCATCATGCTTCTCTCCATGGTATCATTCTGAAAACCTTATGTATGTAAGATTTGTTTTAAAGATAATGTAAAATAGCTATGATTTCTACTCTTTCCTATTAATGAAATGCAATAACACATTATGCATGCTATATTTACTGGATATCTAGTTCAATGCTTACTAATGGTCGATATTTTGGGCATAGATCTAGGTTATAAACATCTTTCTACATTATGATTTGTAAATGTGTTTTTGATAACCTTTTGAGGACATCCTAGGTTTATGGATTTGATAGGAGAAAGTGTTGAAATGTCTAGTTGTAGTGTATGCTTTAGGGTTTCAAAGATCATTTGAATACTTACATTGTATTGGCACTAACGGATGTAAACTATTCATGATAATCTCCTTAGATTGTCTTTCAATCTTTTTCATCTTTACAAATGAATGATGCCATCCCTGTTGAAGGAGATCCTTCTATTCAAAATCCACCACACCACTCTCTTTATATTTACCTAACTCATCCTACCCATTCTTACCCTATAAATAATACACCATGTTGCATATTTTAAGAGTGATTTTCCTACAGATACATAAATATTGCATATGTAAAATGTAAATGTGTTTTTCACTTTAAAGTCTAGCATGGCAATCTCCCATTTGCCCTTGGGTTGTTGAAAAATTGTTTAAAATAAAATATGTTTTAAAATCCCCATTTGTCTTCAATAGCATGTGTCTGACTTAGAGCATTTATTCATTCCATGTGACAACTCTTCCCAAGTGGAGTGAGCAAACTTGGTTTTGCCCTAATTAGGTTTTTTTTTGTGTGTGCCAATAATTTCCATGGATATTGAACTGTAGTATCCCTCTATGTGATCAAGCTACCCTATAGTTCCTCTCACCTTGGTTTAGGTAGAGCTAGAAGTAGCAGGGAGTTAACCATATCGTCTATCCTTACTTCTAATCATTGTTTATGTTTAGTCCATTATGATGTTAAACCCCTCCCTAGCTATATTGACATAATTCGGGGTTTCCATCTTTGTTTTCCATTCTTCCTATGTATACAAGGCTAAGTGAAAGAGATGTATAGCTGTGAACCAACACAATTTAAATCCATTAGTGCAACACTATGGGATGTTTCTATATAAATAGAGGAAATACCTTGTTGTAAGGATAATAAATGTAACCAATATATCAAAATCATTATCTCACAATGAATATTCAATATTAATACTCCAAGGAAATGTTTTTTGGATCATAATTTTAGTTATATAATCATAATTAAATATGAGTTGTCTCATTATAAATGTCTCACTATAAGATACATGATGATATCAAGTTTGAAGCAACCTTATACATATTTTGAGATGTATACAAAGTCAAATTTCATATGCTTGTAATCACTCATTAAAAAATAATGGCACAAATATTCTAACATATTGGCATAATATTTTAAGATTGATTAACAATTTAATATATAACAATTTATTAAGAGTTCTTAGCACGTGTAATTTTTAGGTTCCACTGTATCAACCGATTATATGAAGATGAAAATATTGTGCATGTTTATAGATGTCATATATAATTTAGAAATTTTTATTTTCTAGTTCTTATTATTCCATCTAGTGTTCACATGGTTCATAAAGTAATTATTAAAGATCTATGCCTTTAAAATAAGATAAAATTACCATTGCAAACTATATGTTATGCAATGAAATGTGTGTTTTCTAAATGTAAAAATTGTGGTCATAGATAGATATTTTTCTATGAAAATTTAGGACTTTGATAGATTATTAACATGTTATCCATGCAATTTATTCAATTAAATATGCATACACAAAGAAGGAGTGACCATTCAAAGTATTATGCATATAATTACAAATAATAACATTATTTTTAATGTTGAATGTCAAACTCTTTGGAATATTATTTTTTTTTAAATAAAAAATTGCATAAATTAAAAAAATATATTATTCATATAAAATATTTTGGCCAATAATCTATCATAGTTTGAGTTACATATAAGGCATTCTTTTTTTATATATGTTTAAGTAGTAGTTTATTATTTTCAGAATGATTTTTAGATATTGTGGAAGTTTATTAAGAAAAAAATGTAAAAGATTTTAGATGGTACATTTTTTATGAACTTCATAAGTTTGAGACATCATTGAAGTATATTATGTGAATGATTCTTAACATATTTTAGGATTATTCTCAATATGATATATTTAATGTTTTCTTACATTTTCATTATCATTTTAGTTTTTATTTAAGAATGCTTAGACCCTTCATAATATATATTTTACTTCATGTTCCTATAATTTTTCATCTAACTCATGTTCCTCTATTGACTAAGTCTAGTTGATAGAGGATATTTTAATAAAAATAATTATTACATTTAATTTTTTTCAATATCCTTTTTTGAAAATAATTATGAATTCAAAAGTGTAAATCATACATAAATTATACACATTTAATGTATTGTATTAGTACATAAATTTGAACTGAATAGTTTGTCTTATTTTCAAGATATTACTGCCTAAGAGTTTAAATGTTACCCCCAATCCAAAAATGTGTACCCAGAACAAAACTTTGCTTCCATAATCAAATCATGAAAACCCCGATCTTGCAATGGCACATGAGTTTGCGGGGATGTGAGCAGGGAAGACACATGCGAAAAACACTTTTTCAATTTACAGATTATTAAATGCTGTCCCATATCAACGCGGAAAAGGGGAGACGTTAGCGTAAAGAGGCAGGCGGAAGAACTTGGTGGAAGTGCAACTTATAAAATGCACATTGAAAATTACATTTTGCAGGTTGATCTCCCAAACCCATAAGAAAGGATGGCGAAGAGGCACGAGGGAAAAAGCTGGTATGAAATGCATATTCTTAAATCAATCTCAAGTGATATGAAGCAAGCATTAGTGAAAATGTTGTTGGCCTGTGCTAAACGGGATTATACAGCTTTGCAAGCATTAGTGAAAATATTTACTGGATGTAATCTTCCCATTTATTCTTTTGAACATTAGATATCTTTGTGAGAATATTCTTTTGTACTTTTTTAACCACCTCTGTTTCGCCATATTCTTAAGGATTATAAGTTGTACTCTTATGATGTGGAATCATCAAATATTATATAAATATTTTTAATGTATCATTCTAAAAATGTTTCCTTCAGTCGTTTACTAACTTTTGTGAGCAACTAGACTTTGTTATAAAGTTTTCATACAATAAATTTTTAGTATCATTTACATTATATCTTCAAATTACACTTGCATCATTTAGTAAAGTAATCCATTCTAATGATTATGTACTTAGCATCGAACCATTTTTATGGAAAAAATCTAAGGCTTAAGAAAATAAATTTCTCATTGTTTGGATGGTTGTGAAGTTCTAATTAGATTCAAAATAATTGTTAAGAAAATTAGTTAGTGTTCACATATTCAAATTATACATTTATACAAAGTAATCATATTGTTGTGAAAAAATAATATACGTGAATTATAACTTGCCTAAACAATAGATATTGATGTGTATGAAATAATAAATGAACAGAGGACATTGCTTGAAATATTTGAGAGATTAGAGTGAATATTTTGAAATAAAAATTAAGAGTTAAGGCTTATCATTCTAACCCCTCAAATATTTCATGCAATATCCTCTCTTCATTTATTATTTCATACACACCTATCTCTAATGTTTAGGTAGGTTAGAATTCACTTACATTATTTTTTCATAAAAATATGATTACTTTGTATATGTGAACACTAACTAATTTGCATACCAATTATTTTGAATATAATTATAACTACACAACCATCCAAACAATGAGAAATTTTTTATTTAGGCCCTAAATTTTCTCCATAAAAATGGCTTGATGCTAGGTACATAATCACAACAATGGATTATTTTACTAAATGATGCAATTGTAACTCGAAGATGTAGTGTGAATTATACTACAAATTTGTTGTATGAAAACTTTATAACAAAGTCTAGTTGTTCAAAAAAGTTAGTCAATGAATGAAGGAAATATTTTTTGAATAATAATTTAAAAATATTTATATAATATTTCATGATTCCACATCATAAGAGTACAACTTATAATCCTTAAGAAAATGTCCAAACAAAAGGTGTTAAAAAGGTACTATAGAATATTCTCATAAATATATGTAATGTTCAAAAAGAATGAATGGGATGATTACATCCAATAATATTTTGGTAATATACAAATAAATTTAAATATACAACACACTACATTTTGCTACATTTGGTCTATGAAATGGAAGTCATTATACATATAGAGTATTTATTTCAATATAATGAGAATTCTAGCAAAGTGTTGGTTCCCATTTATACACATCTTACACTCAGCCTTGCACATTTGAGTAGTATGGCTAGTTTTAATGATAAACATGGAATTATGTCATTATAGATGGAGAAGGGTTTACCAATAGGATGGACTGAATGTAAACAATGACTAGAAGACACTGATAGAGGTTATGGTTAATTCCCTACTACTTCTAGCTCTGCCTGAACCAAGGTGAGAGGACCTAAGGGGTAGCTTGTTCACATGGAGGGATATTATAGTTCAATTCCCATGTAGTATCCCTTCATTCGAGAAAGCTACCCCTTAGGTCATCTCACCATGGTTCAGGAAAGCCAGAAGTAACTTAGAACTAACCATACCCTTTGTTAATGTTTGCATTCAATCCATCCTAATGCTAAACCCTTCCCCAACTATAGTGACATAATTCTAAATTTATCATCTAAGTTAGCAATACTACCCATGTGTGTAAGTCTAATTGCAAGAGGTGTACAACTGGGAACCAATACTCTACTAGTGTTGTTTCCATGGAATGTGATTCTTAGCACTTTTGTTGTCGAGGACTCTTAAAGAGATATGTATTTGTTAATATTCTCAAGTTATCTATCAAGAAATATTTGACTCAGTAACATCTTATGAGTATTTCCATACATTGTTTATTCATATTGTTTCATGTGTTTAAACTTTGACATTATTTGAGCATGGTTTACTACTTTGGGCCATCAACTACGCATCACCTTATAGGCACCATTGCTAGGGACTTGAAATATGAGATCAATTGACCTCTATTGAATTATTACAATGAAATAATTATTTGTTCATGTTTTAAAGTGATTTTCCATATTGGAAATGAGTCTGAATTTTTTAATGTATTTGTTCCTACATATCATCACTAACATTAGCAAAGTATAGTTTTAGATTATATCATTGAATTTTTATGATCTATTATATTCTATAAGTTTTTTTATGGTGATGAATCCAACATCTTATCAGGTTTCAACGAAAATTAGTGCCCATTTTAAGTATCTCTAGCTGTAAGTGTTCCCTTGCTTGTAAAGTTGTAAGGACTGAGATCGTCCTTCGAAGGTGACTCATTGAAGTAACTTGTCTCACCCTCAAGTGTTCATCATAAACGGAGACAAGTTTAGAGGCCAATTGAAGGACAAATTTTTACTACAAATGAGTGTTTGGACTATCAAGATTCTAGTAAATCTAAACATTTGTCTATTGAACTTCCTTTAATTACAAATTATAATAGTTATCTTAATAACTCAGAGTCATATAGTCCAATGTATTACCCACCAAGTCTAACCCACTCACCCACTCATGACCCTTTATCATATGATCTTGAACCCACTATTGAACCAATCATGAGGCATAGGGATTAAGATGAGAATGAATGTCCTGCATTGTGTATTCCCATATTTAGGACAAATATTTTTTATTAAATAGAGGGTTACTCTATTAAAGTTACAAATGAATTAAGGAACTACCTCCCTAAGGTTAAAGGGAATAATGCAGTGACTAGTGATCAACATTTGAGGGATTTTCACATTATCATTGAAGATTATGAGGTTGAGAATGAGGATTTTTTCATTAAGATATTTGTGTACACACTATAAGAAGATGCTCAAGATTGGTTTGACTCCCTTCTCTGTAGATGCATAGATTCATAAGAATAAATGAAAATTATTTTCAAAATAAAATATGGTGATAGAATTGATCCTAGATTCCTTATTATAAAATTTGAAAATGTAGAGAATAACCCTAATAAGTATGTGTAGGAATCTAATACACTATTTAATAAGACTATGATGAGGCTACATGAAAATATCAGACCTAGTGATACAACTTGCTTGATTAAATATTCTGATGCATCTGATAGGAAGGTTGTCCATTACTTGAGGGACAAGGCTCCCTTAAATCTGAGGTTGGAATTCAATATGGCCATCTAAATTAAAAATAACATGAAGGTTATGGGTAAGCCATTGAAAAAATAGGATAATGTAAATTTTATTAATCATAAAAAGACTTAGTGCACTAAGAAATTCAATCTTAAGGAAACTGTGAAGACCTTGGCAACTAGTGTCAATAAAATGCCATTTAAGTTGGCTAGGGTTGAGAAGGGGATCCCTCATGGATATTCTAGTTAGGAGAGAAACAAAAATCAGGCACAAGGATGACCTTACTTCCACAATCATGATAATGATAGAGGGAAGAAGCCTACCCATGATGAAAGAAAAGACAAAAATAAGAATAGAAGAGATGGGAAAGAATTTCATGATCCATTAAATGCAAAATTTAATGTTGTATATTATGACCTTGATATTGATTGGTGTGATATATGTTTTTTTCCCAATCCTCCTTGTGATACTGATGAATGGATTGATGAATATGCATAGGAACCTAAGTCTACATCTAAAGATAATGAAAATTTGATGTTTGATTACTAAATATCCTGAAGCAAAATGTATGCCTCTATAGAATTGTTGAGTGATACTACTGTTGATCAATTTTTGAGTGAAGTCAAAATGGTATGCGTCCCAACTTCTAAAATTATTTATGATGATAACTTGACATAAGCGTAGGAATTAAAAAATCATGACTTCATTTTTTTATCCATGATGATTAATAAATATGATGGGGGAATTCTTTTAGTTAAGGATAGACAACTAATAATTAATGAAGTATTTTCTCAAGAGAGAGAACATAGTCTAAAAATCAGACAACAAGGTGTTCCTCAAGACATTACACATAGAAATCCAAGGGCAGGAGATGCAAGTAAGGAAGTTAGGAAAGCTCAAAATGTCCATATTCCTTCCAAACAAGCACATATTTCCCAAATTATTAAACAAAGAGGTGCTTAATCCAAGAATAGAGAACCCATATCATCAAGTATTCCTAAGTATATGAATGATGTTAGAAGAAACCTACCCTTGAAAACTAATGTTAAAAATCCTAGTTCATCCCATCTTGTTCCACCTATGACATTGAATGATTATATTTCAGATGAAGGTGTTATCACCCTTTCTACAAATACTCCCCTTCCTCAGTATAGTCTATATGATATGGCTTAGGTATTGAGTCAATTAAAAATCACTATGCCACTTGTTGAGTTGTTAAAAATACTAGAACATAGAAATAGGGCATTTGAGTATTTGGAATTCAATGAGAATATAGTTTCTAATGAGATGACATCACCTCAAAATAGCCCTGGATGATAATAAACAATCAGATGAGCTTGTTGAAATAGCCACAAAAGTTTATTTAGGGATTGTATTGATAAAGAGTTATCTAGATGTTGATGTATTTTACATAACACTACTAATTAATGGTCTAATTTTTCACAATTATTTATTTGATTGCAGAGCCTCTTCTAATGTGATAACCTTAGGAGTGATTAATGATCTTAGAGTGAAAATCCCATCATCTTTTGGTAAGTTCTATGCCATGGAATCATGATAATTACTAGTCTTGGGATAAGTTAAGATATATATAGTGGAGTTGGCAGTTCATCTAGGTAAGTTCTTAAAGATGGAGGTGGTAGTTGTAGATTTTCCTCTTAAGAGGGGAATGTTGTTATCATGAAAATGGGTATCCAACATGGGTGGCAATGTGTAGATGGATCTTTCCTATTCCACCATTCCTTTGAAGGGTACGATGGTCAAACATTATAGACAACCTAAGATGATACATGTACTTGAATATCTGAAACATGATCTAAATAAGGTGATGTACATAAATTTGGAGTTGGGTAACTTTATTGTAAATTTTGATGTTGTTTAATAGACTGTTGTTCTTAATGTTGTGTTTGAAAATGAAGGTGAAGTTTTTAAAATGTATTTTGATGGGGCTTGCACCAATCTTGGAAATCTGTGGGGGTTGTCTTATATGCCCCCAATGGAAAATATTTCAAGTTTTCTTCCAAGTTCTCCTCTGAGTATATGAATAATATTGTTGAGTGTGATTTTCTCTTTCTTGGTTTGAGAATGAGACACGAACATGGAAATATAATTCTAATTGTCAAGGGTAATTTTGATCTAAAAGTTAATTAGGTCTGTAATGCTTATGCTACTAAAACTAAAATGTTGAAAAAATATAGAAATATTATATGGGATTTGATAGAATTCTTCAATGCTTTCAATAATTGTTATCATGATAAAAGTTTCAATTAAGACACATATAGACTTGCAGGGTTGGGTGCTTAGTTTTAAATTGATAATATGAACCCTCACTGTCAATATCAGGTGGAGCTACTTAATAGACCTTCAATCCCAGAAAACATTCATAATTAACAAGTATTCGATGATGATAATATTATAAAGTTCCTAAATTGTGAAGATGAGTTTCAAGATCAGATTATAGACTTCGAATCCATGTTTCAGATTTATGATGAGAAACAAACCTTATTTGTGAAGTACATCATTTAGCTAAAGACAAACACTATCGCTAGGGGATTGGTGAGTTTAGAGGCATGTTTTGATAGAGCAGATGAAATAAAAACTCAAGACTTATTTATATCAAAATATGTAACTAAATTCAATTTAACATCTAATGAAAATATACAAAAGGTATAGATCAGTACTCACTTAAGTGTAAAATAAAAATAAACTTACATGTAGCTACTAACAATGTACGAAGACTGCTTGGTTTGGTCTTATTCTGAATTGAAAGCATATAAAGAAGATTTATTTTGGCATGTCATCCCATTATAGCCTGACAACAAGTCTTTCAGTTATAATCAAAGATTTATTAATCCCATCTTGACCACAAATGTGCATAATTAATTAACGAATCTAAGGGATGGTGGGATTATTTAGTCCATCAAGTATTCATCATGGGTAGAAAACTTAGTTCCTGTGAGAAAAAATAATGGTGACATCTGCTTGTGTGTGGATTTTTGAAATTTTAACAAAGCTTCTTTGAAGGATAATTACCACTTTCCTAATATGGATAACCTTTTGGGTAAGTGGACCAACTTGGGGGACAAAAAAGACCCTACTTGTGGACATGATTTTTTAGAAATTTCACAAATTTAAACTTTTGTAGATAATTTGAGATGGCTACACTCAAAATTAGAAGATGGTATAAAAGTATGAATTATAGAATTTCAAGTATAGTTTTTAAAAAACTATTTTTTTTAAAAATGGTTAATTATAAACAGGTCAGACATCTAAAATTTGAATTGGACCTCTTTTTTTTAAAAAAGGAGTAGATAGATGGTCATACGGCCCACCATTTTTTTAGCATCGTTAAATATTGTTAGAAACCCTTTGGTGACTATTTATATAATATCTTATAGTGTGTTACAAACCTTTTTTTAATATTTTTTTTATGAATATCTTTTTCTTTTATTTTTGTAATCAGGTAGATCCTAAAAACTGACAAAAAAATGGATAGCCAGTCATGCGGCCCACCCTAACTACCTAAACAAAATGATTTTTTTTTAATGTGTATATAATTAGGCTTAGTTGTTACCATATAATTTTTTTTGTATTTTTATCAATGAAATACAAATTAGATAAACATGAATAGGCATGTAAGGGTGTCGAATGTAATGGTCTAAAAAAGGTGTTGTTAGAAATAAATATAGTTTGAAACCTTAAAAGAGCTAAAAGATTATAAACATCATACATTTACAAAGTGGACAACATTTTCATCATAACCATAATAATTTTTTGATTTTTATGTTGAAATCCATAGTGTATGTGGTGATTGAAGTTAAATTTGTTTTCCTAAAACTCTTGATATCAGCTATAGATGCAAATTCCCAAGACTTTGGCTCTGAAATCCAAGCCATTTGTGAGCCTAAAGGCTCATTTTTTTATTTAAATTCAAATAACATGTATGAATTGTAGAATGTGTACATGTTGTATAGTGTACTATATAATTCGTATGTGTTATATAGTGTACTATACAATGTATACACATTATATAGTGTATTATACAACATGTACGTATTATATAGTATATTATAAAATGTGTACACATTATATAACACATATGCATTGCTTTATTATAAGTCCAACACAAATTCCATGAGAATTTGGTAGTTGAATGTGAATCCAACTTTATCCATAAGATTATACTCTCTACTCTAAATGTTATGTAAATTTATATTGTTTTTCACTCAACATCTGATAGAGTTGGTCTCATAGTTGCATGACTGACGATGTGGAAAATAGTTTTTAAAAATCCAATAAGGTCAGTACTTGGCATTTTTAGGGTCTAAGTATTAAACCTAGGAATTTTAGGACATAACTTTTACAATTGATATTCATTTTTAGTAAACATATGGTCGTATCTTAGGTTTTGTTCCTTTCAGATTGATTCCTAGCATTTCTAAGAGTCTTAGGTTTGTTAAAATTGAAGTTTTCCAACCACTCACTTTGAAATTGATGTAAAGTGTTGTTATTGGGGTAGCATAGGTCACATTGATGACCTTCACATATCAAACAACCACTTTACATGTTAATTTCACTTTATCATCACCCCTCCCTCATCCTTGATCACTTATTATTCATCACTCATTACCCTAATCACTCTCTCATCAATTATCATTGTCCCTAATCACTCCATTTAACCTTACTATCCTTAGTCATCTCTAATTACTCCCTTATCATACCTAATCACTCTTCCATTGACCCTCACTAACCCTCATCATCCCTATTCACTCCCTCCCCATCCTTCATCATCCCTAATCACTCTTTCCTCATCCCTCATCATACATAATCACTTCATCATTCTTATTTACTCCCTCCTCATCCCTAATCACTCCTTCATTGACCTTAGTTGTCTCTCATCATCTCTAATCACTACATTTATTATCACCATCCCTCATCATCCCTAATCACTCACTTCTTATCCCTCATAATATCTAATCAATATTTCTTCATCCCTCATCATCACTAATCACTCCCTCAGTGACCCTTACCATCCCCCACCATCCTTCATCACTCCATTATTGATCCTCACCATCCCTTATCATCCCTAATATCTCCCTCATCATCTGGCATAAGTATATACATAAAGATATCTTTGATTCCATTCGTATTTTATTTTATCTATTATAATAAAAATTAAGTCTTTTCTAGGACTTGTGTTGTCAATACCCATTTGTGATAGTCAATTTTATTACTAAATGAATTTGATGATCTTCCAAATTTATAGTCAAGTAATGCAAGTATTAACAAAAAATAGTATAAATTTTAGTTCATGTAATTATATTTGTTGTGCAGTTGACTAAATGAAACTTTATTTAGTTCCACCTTTGGTAGTTTGGTTCAAAAGATAAAAATTAAACACAAATCTCTTGTATAATTTTCTAATTTTTAGAAGATTTGAATAATATACAAAGTTATTTAGAGTTCACCATTCCTATATAACTTGAATCTTGGTTAGGTTAACTCATGCACTCCTGTCCCAAATATTTTATCTCTTGCATGAAAAATTAACATTTATTCATGTTATCAAAAAAATCTATTTCTACAAAATGTGAAACAATAGTTCAACATGGTGTAGATGTTCTTCCCATGTTTTTTAAATATTAAGATGTCATCAAGGTGGATTTAAAAATTGGCATAGGTAAAGGGCCTGAGGATGTCATTTAACATCTTGAAATGAATTAATTCATTATATGAGTTAGCTTAAAAGGAATAATCAACTAGTCAATCAATCCTTCCTTTGTTTTTAAGATTATATTCCAAATGTCTAAAGATTCAACATGAATATGATGATACACAAATTTAAGATCAATTTTTGAAAAAACTTCTACACCATGCATATGGCATAGAAATGCCTTAATTTTAAAATGTGAATAATAATTCTTCATGTTAAGCTTGTTAATATTTTTTTTAATTGATTCACAACTTTGGCATAAACATAATTGGGTTTCTACAAGGAAATGATTTGACCATGATGTATCCATTATCTATGATTTCATGGATCTACCAATTGATCTATTCATTTTATAGAAATGATATGTTGCAGAAAGAGGTATGAGATAGAGGTAGTTAAGGGATAAAATCAATAGTATTATTTAGTGTATAGTATGCAGAAACTTACTTAGGTAACTAAAAGATATCCTTGTATTCATCTAGTTTATGGTTCAATTATTTTTTCTTTGTTATTGCTAGATAAACCACACTATGGTATGATGACATAATGATGTAATTAAACATTTACTTCTTACCATTAAGAGTATACTTCCTACTAGAACTGACTATATTCTCTCACTTCTTGGCAGTAATGACTGAAAGTTTATGAACTAACTACGATATATGGTATTTCAAATCCAGACAATCTATCACAAAATTTCAAGGATTTACTTCATAGACTACATTTTAATGGTAAATACATGTTTTACCATATGTAAAACATCACACACTAATAATGGTGTGATGTTACAAAGTATTACATGTTTAAAAAGTATGATTTTATACACCAAGTAACACTATAAGGTGATCCATTTCTCAAGGCTTGCACTAGACCATAAACTAGTGTATGGTTATGGATGATGTATAAATTTCAAGTTTAATTTTTGAAAATATGATTTAGGAGAAATTAAATTCTTTTGACTTCCATTAGAAATTATAAAGTGTATTGTCTCACCATTGATCTACATTTGTTAATGAAACAATATTTTCAGCTCATATAATTTCTTGTTGGGGTAAGTAGAGATATTTTTAGTGCCGACAATATCATAGGGTTAATAATCTATAATCTACTTATATGTTTATAGTGTTATATAAAATGTACCCACTTCTCCAAATGTACAAGTAGAGATTTCATAGTGTGACACTCTACATTGTAATGAATATTGAAGTTATGAATTAAGCACCACTTTCCAATCTTGGACTACTTGTTCTAACCATATGAAAATTAATTTCCACACGCTGGTATGATGTATCAATCAATATACATATAATTAGAAGGCCTTAAATATAAATATTCAGATCATAAAATGTCCTCATATGAAAATAAATTGATTGGCTTTAGAAAATCGCATAGCTTGGTGATCCTCATGTATTTACTACCCATTTTTGGTGATATGGTGGTTGTTTTAATTTTTTCAAAATATTTGAGTTATATTCCTAAATAATAAAGGGGTTGACTAATGTAAATTAGTAAATAAATATGCAAGAATTAACCTACTAATTTATGTAAATACATTATATTTTTATCTTTTCTAAATATAGTAAGTAGTGAGAGAGATTATAACTTAGTTTATTTTCACTGATCTGGACTCAGACAAGGTCTGATACTAAAGGAGAAGGATTGAGAAATAGTCAAAAATAGGTCTTTGGACTTCATTTCTTGATTGGATAAGAGAAAAAAATAGGACACCTTACTATTTGACATTGTAGTCCTATTCCAACACTATTATCCTAAGGCTAAAAGCTTTTTGGGTTCTATTTGGAATGCCTGTGTTACCCTGTCGCTAAAATTTTAGGGTTTGAGACTTTAAAGAGCTCATTATGTGTCTGTTTTAATCTTTAAAACCCTTAGGAGCTCCTAGTGCTTGAACTTGAATGCAAAATTTGGAAAGAGAGAGAAGGAGTTAGTGTGTAAAGAATACACTAGATGCACTTCACAACCTATGTATGGGAACATTGCCTACATACCAATACTCTAAAGAGGGATCAAGTTAATGTAGTTCTCTTATTGAAGTACTTGGTGTAATTTGTGTATGATCAATGCAACTAGAATATTAAATTGGATGTGCTTCAACTAGATAGAGACTAGTGTAATGAATTAATTAGGATTTGAATTATATAAGAATGTTGTATGCAAAGAATAGGGAAGAGTGATTGAGTGTACTTGTGTGTATTCTTTCATCTCTTTAGAAAATGAGTGTCAACCCTTCTAAATGGACTTAGAATGACCTTTTATAGGGAAACAAATGATCATGGGTTAAATTAATTCACGTTAGGATAACAAGGGAAAAGATAAGGAATCAAAAGAATCTAACTATTAGAGGCAAAAGTGAACATGGAAAACAATGTCAAAAATAGGAAACCCTAGGTTTTAGTGCTCCTATCCTATTTAGGTGATGTTGTCTAGAGGTAAAAAGACCTGAAGGTGGATATTGGAAAAGAAGGGTTGCATGGGTATGAAAGGGGTAACTTTAGAATCTTTGGATGACTAGGAATCAATGAAAGAAGTAACCTAGAAGGTTTGTGTGAGACAATAAAAGGACCTATGGATTAGGAGTCTTAGCCATACTAAAGTTATACAATTTCAAATTTTACATGACTAAATTTACCCCCCCGCCCCCCCCGCCCCCCCCCCTCCTCCACCCTGCTTATTATAGTGATGAAAAAAATTGAAATACTAGGATAAAGGAAAATAAAAAGCATACCTGAACTTACCTATAAGGGTGAAGCTCATGAAGTTGTGTGACGATAGATGTGCATAAAGAGAGCATACTATGAATTTTGAATCTACAATGAAAAGATAAAGTAGATTAGTTCTCACTAGATATGTTATATCTAAAATAAAAATATACAAGAGCTAAGTAAGAGAAAGATAAAGTAGTGAATACACCTCACTAGGTATGTGAATAAATACAAAACCTGTTGTGATGATGGAATGTAATGGATGATGCTGAGTGTGTGTTGAAATTAAGAGTAATATCATGAATGGAGTTAAGTGATCAATTCCATAGAAAGTGGCTCAAGAATGTAAAGGGTATCCTTTTGACTCCATCATCACCAACTATGTGAAGTTAACAAATCATGCATATGTTAATTGTTGTCTAGACTGTGTGTCCAATCCATTTGAATAAAGGGTGGCTCAAGAATACAAAGGTTAGCTAGACCTTTGGCTCCACTATTGCCCCATGAAGTGAAGCTATGAATTAATACACATGTATAATATATTTCATATGAGATGGATCATGGAGCCCATGGATGTGATGGATATCTAACAATGTGGCATGGATATCCTAAATGTGTGATTGGCCATATCAAAAGATGGAGATTTGGCTTCTATAAAAGACTCTCCAAAATTGATGCAAAATGCTTATGTGAGAGCCAATATGAAAACTTGGGTATTCAAACATCTAAACTTGTATTAAAGTTTAACTTGAATGTGATTTTAACCAACTATACATAGATTAAGGTATGCAACTACTGAGAATGCCTAGAATAAACTGAACTCAAAAAAAGATCAATGTGTCATGCATATTGCCCTCGATCACATATGTCTAGAACATGGATTATTATCTAAAATTTATACCAACTACATAATCTGAATTGAAATCAAGAACCATCATGTCATGCATGATAACCCCCATGTATCTAGATTCTCTAAGAAAAATGTACTAAAACTGTTGATTTTGACTAATCTTGAAGTGCAAAAATTATCCCTCAATTGAACTTTTTACCTATTTTTGAAAACCCTAAGTGTTTTAATGCCTAGACAAGAGCACCAAAATTTAAACACCCATGTTTTTGGTGATACTATCCATTTTTTTTGATGTTTTCTAGTGTGAAAATTGATCATTGATCTGAAATTATCACTATTTTTCTACTCTAGTTCGACCAGTTTGACCTCTAGCTTCTATACTAAGTGTTCTAAATGTTGTTATTTAAATTTTTAGGAGGTTTGATCTCTGTGACAAACCCCTATTTGATGCCCCCTTTTCTGAGGGTAGGAAATATAAACCTACCATGATTTCCCTCCAAATAAAAGGAGTCTTGCAAGTGTGCTAAATTGTATAGATGCAAGATATAACACTGAATATTTGACAAGATATTTCAAGATATAGAAATATTAGAATTGATATACTATTAGATCAATAATGGTATGCCTATATAGATATAATAATTTAAGATCATGTGCATGATAATTAACTCGACTGGTAATGTTAGATATTAGTTATTTGTTGTTAGTTTGTTAGTAAGCATGGAGGGATAGAGCATGATGTCCATCGTATCATCCAAGAACAAAGATAAATACATGATTGGAAACATGGAATTTCACATAGTGAGGAGAAAAAAAGAAAACAAACATATGAATTAATAATCAAGAATCATACAAGGGTGGACAAGAGGCCATGCAAACAAGGGACATGGACACATGTCACTCAAACTAGATGATAATCATGGAAGGCATGTTAAAATGCCACATACACATACATGTGGAAGAATTAAAGTTGAAACAAGGGCCACAAACATATGAAAGAGTATGAATAAAGGACATTGGTAGATGTCCTAAGGCACACACATGAATAGAAGCAAAGGACATTGGTAAATATCTTAAAGCACAAATAAAATGCAAACATGAAATAGAAAATGTAATCACACAAGCTATGATAAGCAAGGAATGAAAGAAAAAGTAAGAACTATAAGATACAGACACATCTAACTAATCAAATAGAATGTGAAATTATGCAAAACATGTGTAGTACAAGACTAGGTATATGTTAATAAATACATAAGTGTTAGGTACTAGTGAAATATCAATATAGTAATTTGTGTAATCTAGTAAGGAATGTGAATCAGTATGATGACTCAGAGTGTGTAGTATAGGATAGCATAACCTAGATGGTGTATTCATGTAGAATATGTCCTCAGTGGGTATGTATATCAATGTGTAGCTTGAATGTAGAAGTAGGAATGCCCCCCCCAATAGGTAGAATGAAGCAATCAAATAGCTAGATGTCACTGCACACACTCAAAGAATATCAAGTAAAGCATGGTAATGTAGATAAATTGACATACAATAGCGTGAAACAACAAATATAAGTCGTAGCATGATAGTAGTAATGTAAATCATGGATAATGCATACAATCAAAATGTTTTTGGTGTTTTTATAATTTTTTGAATGCTTTAGTATTTTTGAAAATATTTGAGCTATGTACAATCAAGAAAGAGAATTTATGTACAATCAATGCTGAAAATAAATGATACTAACTGATGAGTCTCGAATGAGACCCCTTATCATGGTGTCTTATATCAAATAGTGGAATCATGCATTATTATGAAGCATGATTGAAAGCCTGAGAATATGACTTTGTAGATTTGGATTGATCATTGGTATCTTGAAAATCATAGTAACCTGTATTGTTCCACTCAACATTATCATCTTGATTTTGAACTAATGGAATGCTAGTGTTGGCTTTTATTTTATCTAGATATTTTCCTTTGATAAATTATGTCTGTGAATGACTTGCCTTAGGATATTCAATAAATCCCAAACCTTGGTGACAAACATTATCATCTAATAGAATAGGAGTAGTAATTCCTTGAGCATGCTTGCCCAACCCTTGACCTTGATAATCAAATTATTGTAGATATCTTTGACCAAACCCATATTACTTTGAAAGTTGAACCTCATTTTGGAGAGGTAGATTTTCATATTTTTCATACTTGACCTATGCTTATGGTACTATTTGTATCTTTGATTTTACTTGTTGATCCTTTTTTTTGTTTTAAGTTATGCTTTGGTAACCACTTTTGAACTAATTTTGAATTTGACCCTTTGTGAAGGTGTTCCTATGTTATTGTGGATTGCTTGATTTATTTACCTTTCATAAGATCCTCATTAAAAATTATCTATTTATATGTTTTTGCAATGTCAAACATGTATATGTGTGATTCCCATGCATTCTATGATATGAAAAATAATATATAGATCTTGTCACTAGATGTAGAGGAGGTAGTTTGATCAAGTTAGATTTACTCATTTCCCTTAGTAGCTCACTTGAACTCTTATTTGATCTTTGAATTCTTTTTTAATAATTATTTTTAGAGTTACTTTCTTGTGATTTGTTGTTTTGGTATGTAACATTGCTTGTAACCAATTGAGTAGGTAAAGGTACATATACATGATTGGCACTAGGGTAGCCTTAAATCTTTTATATTTAAATCTGATTTTCCATTGTTTTGATCTTGTCATGTAATAGTTGATTCTACATTTGAAAATCTGAAAATAGCTTGCTCATACTGGTGATTTGATTCCTTAGAGTCTCACAAGTGCAAACCTTAGTTACTTCTAATTAGACAGTTAATCGTATATGCTGAAGAGGTTTTGAAAATGTTGTAGGCTGAATGTATGCATTAGGAACAATTGTAAAGGTCACCTCATCTTTTGGAGGGGTGACATCATGGACCTAATTAGAGAGAAAGTAGATATAACCCTCTTGAGGGAGAGGAGAAGGGATTTCTTTCCTCTGCATAAAATATTACATTGAAACAAGAGTACCCAAAGAGGTATATACATCTAGGTAGAAATTATTCATATAGTTTAAAATAAATGTAAGTGGAATTATAGGTTGTATAACAATTTGATTATAAAGAACATTCCACATTAAAGATATCAAACAAGGGATAGAATGCATGAATTTGTGCATGTATTCATAAGAAACTGTGACATGTGTTATGACATTTCTAATGTGTTTAGAATGATAAAGTTGTATATTTTTACCTATGAGAGATAGAGAGAAAAAGGTAAAGAGCATGGATTTTTGCAATAATGTATAAATAGATTTGACATGTATTATAGCATTTGTAATGTGTTTAGCATGATAAGCTTGAAATGCTTTCAATATGATAGATATAGAATATTCAAAAGAAATATTGAAATCTTGCACAAGTTTAGCAATTAATTTTGTAATATCATCCCTTATTATGAAACATTAGTATGAAATGCAAAGGATGAAGCTTTATACTAACATATTTCATCATTCATGTAGATGATAGGGCCCATTATTTTTTCCTTGTTATTTGCAAGAAATGTAAGGAAAATTTATAAATAATTGAGCATCATTTTTACAATTTGACTATGGATGTAAGGTGATACCTCAAGAAATCAATAGGAACTAGTACATGAAACTAAGGTTTAAAAAGTTTTTTTTTTTAATTTTTAATAATTTGAAATATTTTTTATGGATTTGTAAAATTTAGCTTGAAAAATTTAGGAAAAATCTAAAAATATTTATAAAATTAGCAATATATTTTTCCTAGCAATTTGAAAGTGTTTGTATGCAAATAGGAGCTAATATGTGTAAACTAGGGTTTAGGTGAATTTATTGAAAATATTTTAATTAATTTTTAGTTTTATGATTTCTAAATTTAGTAAAAATAAAGAAAATATTGTAAAAAATAAAAAATAATTAGTCCTAGGTTTCTTGTGTAAAAATTCCAAGTCAGGTTCACCAAATGTTTTATTGTTTTTGGAATATTGGAGTTATATTCCTAAATAATAAAAGACCTGAGCAATGTAAATTAGTAAGTAAATATGAAAGAATTAACCTTATAATTTATCTAAATAGATTATATTCTTATCATTTCTAAATATTGTAGGAAGTGAGAGAGATTAGAAATTAGCTTATTCTGATTAATCTAGATTGATACAAGCTCTAATACTAGAGAAGAAAGACTGAGAAATAGTCAAAAATAGGTTAATGGAATTCATTTCTTGATTGGATAGGAGTGCCAGAAATAGGACACCCTACTATCTTGCAGTATAGTCTAATTCTAGTGCTATTATCTTGAGCCTAAAAGCTTTATAGGTTTTATTATAAATGCCTATGTTACCCTGTCACTCAAATCTTACGGTCTCAAACCTTATAAAGCTTGTTGTGTTCCTATTTTAATCTTCAAAACCCTTAAGAGCTCCTGGTGATTTAACTTGAATGTAAACTTGGGAAAGAGAGAGAAGGGGTTAGTGTGTAAAAAATATTTTAGATGCACTTCACACCCATGTGTGGGCACATTGCCTATATACTAGTACTTTAAAGAGAAATCAAGCTAATGTAGTTCACCCATTGAAGTACTTGGTGTAAATTGTGTATGATCAATGAAACTAGAATGAAAAATTAGATGTGCTTTAACTAACTAGAGACTGATGCAATGACTGGATTAGGTTTTAAATAATATTAGAAGGTTGTATATAAATAATAAGGAAGAGTGCTTCAGTGTACTTGCTTCTATTCTTGTGTCTCTCTTGAAAATGAGTGATAACCCTTCTAAATGGACATAGAATGGATTTTTATAGGGAAACAAATTATCATATGTTAAATTAATTCATGTTAAGATGACAAAGAAAAAGATAAGGAATCTAAATAATTTGACTATTGGAGATAAATGTGAACTTGGATAACAACACCAAAAATAGGACACCTTGGGTTCCAACACTCCTATCTTATTTGGGTGATTTTTTCTAGAGGGACAAATACCAAGGGGGATAGATCTAGGCTTATAAGGGTTGCCTAAGTCTGCAAGGGATAAGTCCAAAAATCTTTATATGACTAGGAATTAGTGAAAGAAGTAGCCTATAATGGTTAAAGTTGTAAAATTTCATAATTTACATGACTATAGTGCTTTTACTTGCTTCTCTTTTTCTTGCGAATTTTCAATTGTGAATTACATCTTTTATAATAGGCCCATATTTTTTCATAGGTGTTAAATATTTGTGTTTAAACTTTGACTCGAAATCATTTTGATCACTATGTCTTATATTTTATGCTAGAACTCAACTCTCCACTTATATCTCCTATTATTTTTAGATTCCAATAAAATACCACCGTCAAGGTATTGGATGAAGTGATTAAGGATGAGGAGGGATAATGAGGAATTGAGTAGAAATAATGAGGGAGTCAATAGGTATGATTATGGATGATTAGGGATGATGACAAAGTGATTAGGGATGATGAGTGATGGTGAGGTTTAATTAGGGAGTGATTATGGAAGATGAGGGATGAGGCTATGAGTGATTAGAGATGATGAGGTATGATGAAGCAATGATTAGGGATGATGAGGTGATGAAGGAGTAATACTACCCAATACAAATAGTGATTTAGTTTACATGTTTAGAGTTTTTAGAATGTGGTAAAGTTCTTAAGAAGTCTGTAGGATTATTTATAAGTTTCTAGTTTTGTGTCAATTTTGAATTAGAGTTGTATTGGACTTTCATGTCAATTCTTTCATTTGAATTTTTAAAATTTCATAGAGACTTCAATCTTGTTTCAAGAAGTCCAACATTGAATTTGGTGTGGTTAGACTTTAGTGAGAATTTTAGGATGTTACAACACATATACCTAAACTCGTATTTGAGAAATATGTTAGTAGGTAAGTTATTTGAGGACACTCTCAACATATAAAAGAAGTTATAATTCAGTTGATGGTTACTTGGTAATAAGAGTCATTTACATGTCTTATTTTGTATTTATAGTTAGATTAAAGAGAGTTAGAGGGGGAAGGATTTTAAAGGATGAATGTAAAGAACCCCAAACAAGTTAATAAAGACAATTTTTGATTATTTGCAGACAAGAAAGCAAATATATCATGCATCTTCTTGAATATGTGTAAAGATAGTAGAAAGTGTGCATGACCATGAAACATGATTAGTAACATGTTATTTTTTATTTTTTTTGAGTGGTAATATTAAAATACCTTTTATTTGATGGTGATTATATAATTTATCATTTCAGTTTTAAATATTTTGAATGTTCAAATTACAAACCGTATACCTTATGCTTTTACAAACTATGCCTTGAAATCTAAGTGAAGGTTTGAGTCTTATAGAAGAGGAGATTATATTTGGTGGGTTTTTGGAATGTATGAATATTTATTAACTATACATAACAACTAATTAATATTATTTAAACATTTTATGTTTTTATTCTACTAAGGACATTTTGTGTTAAACAACACAACACTATCTTCTATGAGCAAAAGTTCTAAGTAGACATTTGTGTGAGAAGGTATATGCATATATTGGAGTGAATATTCAAATGTATATGTTGGTGACTTTATTATAATATTATCATGAACTCTTATATTATTTGAATTAGATTTCATATATTTATATGATCAAAAATAAGACTAACATAGTCTTGCAATCATCAAGAAACTTAATATAGCCAAAGCGGTATCTTGTGGAAAATTTGAAAATTAAGTGTTATAGGTGGAATAAATTGATTTTTTAAAGTGTGTAAACATTTTTCAAAGTATTTTACACCTTCATGTTGATTGAGATCCATTTTTTGGAATAATTATAATAAATAACCTCTTCTCGAATTACTATAGACCTATGATTGAGTACACAGTCTATTAAAATTTGGTTAAATCAATCTACTATAGTTTAAAAAGGGAAATATAAGACTTGGAAAATGTGAATAGGGTAAAATAAGACTTTATCTAGTATTAAAATTAATTAGAAACACCTTTGGAAGATTGAAATCTCTTTTTGACCCTTTTTGGGTTTGTGAAACCAGTCCAAACACTGCATTAGGGTTTCTACTTTCAAAGTGAGTTTTTAGGAGTTGTAACTATCAATAAATCATGAAATTTGGTGAAATGTTTGAGTTAAACATGCACAAAGATATTATAGTGTTTTTAAGTTTTGAAATTATGGATAAGTATGGATGAGGGAGGACTATGTGGTAGACAAGGTAAAAGGAAATCTAAAGACCTAATATGAGAGTAAAAAGAGCCAAAAGAAGTTATAAAATAGTTGAACCAAAGCCTAAAACTTTGTGAATAAATGGGATACATTATATATTATCCATAAATGAGGTTTATTTGTTGATTTCAGTATATACAAGAAGATTCTATGACAGAGTAAGAGGTAGTGTATGATATGAGGATTGTGTTGAGAAGTTAAGTAGGGTCGAGAAGAAGTTAGAGAAAACTCAAAGGAGTGGAATGAAGTTTATGAAAGCCATGTTAAATCCTAAAGAAATAGAGACAAGATTTGATCCAAGTTTTTATAATGCATAAAGACTAGTAAGGGGGATAGTACCAAAGTAAGAGACATTGAAAGAATTGAGTAAAGAGAATAGAATGACAAGTTTAGTGAGATTATCCAAAGAATGGTGGAGAATAAATGAAATGAATAAAACATAGATGTGAATTTTAAATGTGTGTAGGGTCTAAATAAAAATTGAAATCTATGTGGATATTGGGAAAGAGCTTGGATAAGCAGAGTATGAAATAGAGCTCTACATCATGAGGGATGGTGAGGGGCAATGAGGGAGTGATTATATATGATGAGGAATGGTGAGGGTAAATAAGAGAATGATTAGAGATGATGATGGATGAGGAGGGAGTGATTAGGGATGATGAAATGGTGATTATGGAAGGTAAAGGCTAATGAGGGAGTGATTAGGAAAGATGATGGATGTTGAGAGCCAATGACAGAGTGATTAGATATGATGAGAGAGTGATTAAAGATAATGAGGGATGGTGAGGGTCAATAAGGGAGTGATGAGGGATGAGGAGGGATAAGGACTAAGTTATTAGGGGTGATGAGGCATAGTGAGGGTCAGTGAGGGAGTGATTATAAATGACTAGGGATAATGAGGGTTAATGAGGGAGTGATTATAGATAATTAATAATAATTAGAGAGTGATTATGGGTGATGACGCATGAGTAAGAAGTGAACAAGGATGAGGGAAGGATGATAAACAAGTGAAGTTAACACAAAGTGGTTATTTGATGTGTGTAGGTCATCAATGTGACCTATGCTACCCTAATCACACCACCTTAAATCAATTTCAAAGTGAGTGGATTGAAAACTTCTATTTTCACAAACCCAAGACTCCTAGAAATGCCAAGAATCAATTTGGAAGGCACAAAAACCTAAAAAATACTATGTCTTTACCAAAAATGGATATCAATTTCAAAAGTTGTCTTAAAATCCCTAGGTTTAATACTTAGGTCTTGAAAATGCCTTAGTATTGACCTCATTGGATTTTGAAAAACTATTTTCCACATCATAAGGCATGAAAATGTGAGACCAAGTTTATCAGATGTTTAATGACCCTAATATATTATATTTACTAAAATAAATTTAAAGTTTAAGTAATTAAATGTAACATAGAGTAGTAAATATAGAATTATGGATAAAGTTAGCTTCACGTATAACTCCTAAATGCTCATGGAGTTGGTTTTGGACTTATAACAAAGTAGAAAATTCATGTTATATAATGCATACACATTATACAAGACACTATATAATGCATATACATTATACAACATGTATGTGTTATTGGAATTTAAAATAATGCATATGCATTATGGCTCAGTTATTACTGAACCATAATTTTAATAACATGATCGCATTAATTAAATAACATGATCTCATTCCCTAAAATGTCCACATAATTATCCTCTAAATCCATGCACATATCCTACTACAAAGTGTTAAAGTATCATAAATGTTGACCACTTTAAATGGTTTCTCAAGGTATAACTAGGTTATGGCAAAATAATTTGAGAGAGCCAAGACTGGGTTTACAACTCCTTGAGGCATGTGTGTTTACATGAGGATGCATTTTAGGTTAAT
>JARHVA010002853.1:530000-582500 GCA_037957365.1 Torreya grandis
ATTTAGAATTAACACTTATATGCTAGTAATTAGCTCACACTTTCTTTTCTTATTGTTTTCATACTTAGAATTGATCATATATTATAATTAGGTGGTTATTCAATATACCATATACTTTCACTATATTTTATTTTATGCACACACTACCAAATCACAAAATCTTAAAATGCATTTTTACCAATTATTTCCCCAAGGCCTACCTATTTGGATTTCATCACCAAGGGGGAAGCTATCTTGGTTTTTTGTCCAAGTATAAACATGTGGTTAATGGTATATATTGGTATGTATTGGCTAAGCACCTGACACCCTTATCATTGTGGTGTGTGAAGTGAGGGTGTAGGCCATAATACCAACCTAGTACCATTACCAATATAGATCCATTTTAACCTAAATGTCTTGAAACCATCCTTGTATTGCCTTCTGGTTCCTTCCTTTCAACCAAATTCCTATCACATCTAAAATCATATTCTAATAATCTAACAACATTCAATATGACCACTTAGTTAGCTTTTACTTTCCAAGTTGATTGCTTGTTATTTTCTCAATTGTATGCTATGTTACAAAAAATTGTATTAACTTATCTTGGTGTAAAGTATTATGTTGTGTGCCTCAATTAGATAAACCTCATTAACCCAATTGATTGTGTGCTTCCTTTTATTTCTTGATTTAAAAATTACTTTAATTTTTTTTCTTATTTCATTACATAGTCATTCTACTTGACACAGTTTCTTATAGACTATTTATAGTACACTTTTTGAGCCCCTATCTATAGCACTAGATCAACATTGTTGATTATGTATAGTTTTAATTCTCTATTTATAATACTAGGTTTACATTATTGACTCTATATAGTTTTTAGCCTCTGTTGATAGTACTAGATCGACATTGTCAACTCTCTAGTACTATTTTCACACTATCAACTCTATATAGTTTTTAGCCTCTATTTCCAGTTCTAGGTTGACTTTATATAATTTTTAGCCTTAGTTTCTAGTAATAGTTTGACATTATTAACTCTTTATAATTTTCATACTCAATTTATGGTACTATGTTGACATTATTAGCTCCATATAGTTTTCACCCTCAGTTTCTTGTACTAGGTCGACCTAATTAACTATGTACACTTATCTATCACTTCTTGTATCTTTGATTTTACACTTATTATTTGTGTGGTTATCTAGTCTTATTTCATAATTATGACATCTTTTTAGCATACCCTTAGTCAATAACATTAAATCATCAAGGAATTAGATCATAACCTCACTTATTTCATTACCTTAGATGAATCTATTCACTTTATTCCTTATTCTTTTCCTAATCCAAAATCAATCACTACTTAATGTAATGTAGTTGAGGTCATTCATCATAATCCTCCTCCCAATACCAATGTTAAGAACCTTTAACCAATTAATCCTCCTCTTATCAACACTAATACCCCTCCTACAAACACTAACCCACCTATTGATACAACCCAACTTCTTGCACAAGTCATACAAAAAATTAACACAATGTTAACATCTAACAGCTCTCACTGATGAACATCCAACAAAATTTATTTAAGATGACTAGTCAACCACTTCAAGTCAACATGTCTCAACCAAATCAAAATTGTGTCCCTCCTCCTCTTAGATATGCCAATGAAAATATCATCCCTCAACCTCCAATGAATAAAAACATTCTTCGACATCTTCAAACTAAACCTTTAGCTCTATTCATTACATTCATAGATATTTGAAACATTTATCCAACTATCACAGATAGTTGGACTAAGGACCTTAATATCTATCTTAAGTCTTTTGGTAATCTCTATAAGGAATGGGTCCAAACTAACACCTTTGTTACCTCCAAGTTCTTAGCCTAAAAATTTATTGTTGATGCACTTTCATGGTACAACTAAATTTGTAGACATTCCATCTCACAACTAGAGGATTTAATTAATTCTCTAGTAAAGGAATTTTGACATGATGACCTTCCTAAAAATTAGCTTAGCCATTTCACCAATGCCAAGTAACATCCTAAAGAATATACTCACACTTCTATCAAATGATGGAAATCTCTCACTCATAAAGTGGACCATAACATGATTGATGATACTCTTTTAAAACTATATTTTACTACTCTTAAATCTCTCCTTCAATACAAAGTTTGAATATTTTCACCTAAAACTTTAGAAGAAGCCTTAGACCAAGGAAAAAGGTAGTACTTTCTTATGAATCAATTTAAAACACCTCAAACAATTATTAAATAACCTTTTCAATCATTTTCTCATAACATTGATTCATCCAAGCCTCCCTAACCTCAAAATGGAACATCTAATTCAACCAATTTTAACTGAAACAACCCTCCCTTGTGTCTAGAACAAATTAAGAAGAAAATATTGCCTTCTAAACTCTTGATCTTTAATCCTTCTAAACCTCCTCCAAAATGGTACAATCCTAATAAATTTTGTTGGTGGAAACTATTATCAGTCATTCTCATTAGTCTTGTCATGATCTCCACTGATATCTTCTTTCTTGCTTTCTATGTCCACATTTCAATCTTGATACTCTCACAAAAAAGCATTATCAAGACTATCTCCATGCTTCTCAAATTCAATCTCAAGAACCATAATCAAACCAACATCAACCACCTAATGATCAACAATAATTATCCCATATCTACACCTCATCCACTAATTTTATTCAAGCCATAGTTGATACTTATTACTACACTAATAAGGAAATGATATCTAACATTAACACATTTAAGCATGCTATTGCATCCTTTGAACCTCAACCTCTTAGGTGACATGAACTAAAAGAGTACCTATTTTAAATTACTACTCCAAAGCATATCATACATGGTCCTCCTTTACCTCCTCTACTTCCTCATACCTCTCCTACACATAATATGTCAAATTCAACATCCCTAAAATATCACAAACCAACACATTTACCTATATTCAAATTCACCTACCAACCTAATATAAATAATTTTAATTATTCAATGATACCTCACTCCACTTCACATTTTTGGGGCATCTTGTGATGCCCATCCACATGTCCCTTAAGACTTTGGGGTATATTACGATGCCCATACCTAAATATAACTACCCTTTGGGTAATCTTTCCATGCCCACTCTTAATCTAAAATGCATAATAAAAACCCAATTTAAATTCAAGAAAACTTTAGAGACTTATAAATTTGTATTTCACATTCTCATCTTCGATATAAACATTAGCATATATCTTTCTTGTTAATTTTTTGTCTCATGTTTCTTTGTTTTTGTGATTTTACTTATTTTAGTCACACATTACTAGCATCATTATCACCTTTGGGTTCTTTGGCTTTTTTATACATTACATTTGGAATTTTTTCTCATTTTGGGTTCCCATATATCTCTTTCATTTTTGTCTTTTTATGTCATTTATTTGCCTTAATAGCTTTATGATTATTTTCCCCCTTATTTACTATTAACCTCATTGGTGGTCACCTTGTGAGTTATAGTGTAAGACCGTGGATAGGACATGACCTTCCTCATAATTTACCACATTAAAATATATTTAAACCACTTTTTTTGGGATGAATACTAATATCATTGGTGCTTGTGTTGGATCCATTATAGGTTAGCATGGCTTCTCTAGTGACATAACTATCATAACCATAGCCCCATCCCTTTTAGAACACTATTTTACCTCCTTCTGATCAGCTAAAAACATATTCTTCATTATATGACCTATTACGTAGATGGATCTCTCATGATCACCATATTTCCCTTATTTCTATTCATTTGAGTCTCACATCAGTCAATCTTGAGATCACACACTTACTTTCGGATAAGTCAAGGAGTGTTTAGACACCTTGGTCTTTAGGTCTGTTTCTCTAGTGACCAATTATAATCTCTCTTGTGTTTATCATTTTTAACACCAATTCTTTTTTTTCCAAATTTGTATGGAAGAGGAATAGAAAAATCCAAAAAAAGGGTTAAAATCCAAATCATAAAATACAAATAAAAGGCAATGATCCAAAAGGCAACATTCAAACTTCTATAAATTTAAATCACACTAAAATACATCATTCTAAACATATCTCCTTATATTCAAAGCTTAAATTCCATAGTTGGTTTCATGATAGAGCTAAGGTCCATTGGGGTGCGATAGGCTAGTAGATTAGAAAAGGAGAATAAGAAAACAATTTAGTGATACCTACTTTCTCGTGCAAGTATTAAATATTTGTAGTAGACCAATGACTTTTTAAGGGGTTCTGATGAATGAGAAACATGTTCTAGGAAGGTAGGTCCATTTTATTTTTCATACATATATCCTTCATGGGATGATATATATACTTCACTTGTTAGCACAAACTTTGTGTTTTTTAGTCGAAATGTATTAAGTCCTTGGTGTTGATAGTTATTAGCCTTTCTTAATTTCCTAGTGTGCCTCATCCTTACTAAGGATGTTCACATTGCCCACGTGGTGCCTCACATCCCTTATTTACATCATATTTTCTTTGTATTCCCCTTTCTTGATATTGATTTTAGCTAATCACATTCTTGATCACATGTACCTTATAATGCCTCTTAGTTTATAGTTTGTGAGTTACATTATCAGACCTTGGATAGGAATAGACCTTCCTCATAAACACCATTTACTAAACATACCATCTCATTATCATACTAGTCATGTCATTAGGTGATTGTGTTTTATTGCATTGCATCTTTGAACAAGCACTAAGTTTGAGTTTTCATCCTTTAGAGATTTTGATTTTAATTTATTTATCATGTTTTTATTTGATTTATGATGACCTAATTATATTACATATGACATTTGACATTCTCACATGCTTCTCTTTATGTATGACTTCTTCATTTTTGTCTTACATCTTGACTTACAATTCATTTTCACTTATTTATTCTTTATTTACGTTCATTTGACATACTTATATCACATATTGATTTAAAATTTCATTTTCAATCGTTTATGATTTCTTTATGTTTGATTTGACATGGTTATCTTACCTAGAGTGACTTGTCACTTGCTTACATATTTTTCTTATATTTTTCTTGAATTGATATTTAATTTGTCATTTATGTTTTTCATACTTACCAACATGATCTAGTATGTTCTATATTCCTATTTGTCATCAATGTTTTACATGCTTCCCAATGTGATTTAGTATGTTCTACATTAATTTTTTCCATTTATGTTTTACATATTTTCCAATATGATTTAATGTGTTCTAGAATCACTTTTCATTCATTTAAAATCACTTTGTCATTTATTTGCCATCATCTTATCATTCATTTTCCATCATTTTATCATTAATTTGACTTCAATATTCTAACCTTGACTTCACAATTATAATTTTCTAATTTTCCTAATACCCTCATACTTTTGTCTTTATTAAATCGTTTTTCACTAATATATGCATATTTTCAAAAAATTGATTTTTGGCTATTTTTTACACTAATCTCTATAGGTTCACCTAATATTATTCACATTGGATGCCTTCACTTATCTTGTAGTCTACTTATTTCTCTACACCATTATGATAAGTAAATTTTTTTTTTTCAATTTTTCCATTTCATTTATCTTATTTTTTGCTTAATGAATCTTACTTATCATCAGCATTTTGAGTTATCATGTTTTATTCCCAAAGCACCATCATGTGTTGCACTTACACGAAAATTGATGAGCTTCAAGTGGGGCATATGTATACACATAATATTTTTAAAATTTTATCAATTACTGACACTTTGTATCTTGTAGGAACCCATCAAAACTTAATATTTCAGAGTGCATGTCTTAAGGGGTACACCAGGAAAGGGGTGGGAAAATCATTGGTGTTTCACATGATTCTTTTCCTTTTTTCTAATTTTTATCTACACACTTGTTTCCTAAAAACCTTATCCCTAAGATTGTTATTTTTTCTTACACACTCCTCAGTCATTTCCTACCTTTTTATATCCATTTTATTAACCTTGAACACCTATCGACTGTTCACTATACTAGGTCAACCATATCGACCATGTATATTTTTACCTTGTATTCATTGTACTAAGTCCATAATATCTCCTCTATACAATTTTCAACCTATATTCACTATACTAGGTTGACACTATCAACTATGTATATTTTTCATCCTTTTTTATTGTATTAGGTTGACTAGGTTGACCATGTATTATTTTAGGTAAAATTCACTTAGGGTCTAGGGCGACTCTTGGCCAATCTAGCCTGTGACCTTGTGAATTTTTGTCCGAAATTGTGATAAGGTGATTGGGTTGACTCTAATAGCTAAAATTTTTAGAAGGGCTTAGGGTTAAATTTACCTATATATACAAGTTCATTTTCCCATTATCTAGATAAGATAAGAAGTAAGATCTATTATGCATTTACTTATCCACCATTCTACTTTAGGATCAAACTTAGGGTTTCATATTTTATTTGGAAATATAGATTTCATCTTGTGAATTATTTTCAATGCATTGATATGTTGTGTATCCTAGAGATGATTTGTCTTTTTCATCCCTACATACCACAATAACCTCTTGTGAAGCACCTTGGCCAAGGGAGAGATTGAGGATCAATGATTTCATCTTCAAAGGTAAGTATTCCTAACTTTATTCCTCTTTTATAGGAATAAATGTGTATGCATTTTTACTTTTCTTCCATGCATTAGGATTCCATATAAATTGACGTGAGTATATTTCTCTTATGCATGTGTAATTTTATCGTTTCTAACCCCCACTTTGTGCCACAAGCTTTGGTGAGTACTAGATTAGATTTGGTTTACTTATTATTAATTTAGTGACATATATTAAACATATGACTCCCTTAGGGTTATTTTATGATTGTGCTTGAATGGAGGGTTTGGAACACTCCCTAATATAGTGTATTATGGTAAGAGATCCCATAATAGTGTCTAGCAAATCCCCATATTGGTCATGTTCTTGACTATCTAATGTGTCCCCAATCAAAAGTGTATGGTACGATCTATCTTCTTAGAGTTAGGATTGATTTATAGACATTATGAATTTATGATTACATACGCCCCTAAATTGGATAAGAACCAAAGGATAAATTTTATGTTCATTTCCTAAAGGTATCTCTTGACAAGAAATGAACTGACATGGAAGAATCTAGATGGGGTTATTCTAAGATGACTGATAAAAGAAGAAACTACTGATTTAATTGAGTACTTCCATAGTGGGGTATGTGGTGGTAACTTTGCACCTAAGTCTTAGCTCAAAATATTCTAATATCTAGTTTTTTTTATCATTACTATTCAAAGATGTTGCAAAGAAAGTATGAAAAATGTCAGTGTTTTGTTGGAAGGTTGAAAGCTTCTACTTCTCTCCATTACAACATGTAATGATGTAAGGCCCATTTACACAAGGGTAAATGGATTTCATTGGGTTGATTATTGATTCATCAAGTTTTAGACATAGGTAGATATTGGTTTTAACTAATTACTTCATGAAATGGGTTAAAGTAGTTCTTATCAAGAAGGCCACATGACAGGTGATTATGAACTTTCTATTGAATTGTATTATTTAAGGATTTTGTATTCTTATTAAGGTAATTAATGATAATGACATAATATTCAATGTTAAGCCTTTGGTGGCATTGTGAAAATATTATGGGATCACATTGACTTATGCTTCCAACTATAACCATGAGGGGAATGGGCAAGAAAAATATAATAATAAGAACTTGCTCAAAATCATTTGATGAAATTTAGAAGCTAGCAAGAAAAAGTGGGGTGAAAAACTAAAGTTTTCCCTATGGGATGATAGGATTATGCCTAAGAGAGATACATGAAAAAACCCTTTTGAACTTATTTATGGAGCTCAATTTGTTATCTAGGGTTCTTTACACAAGCATGGGTAATGTACATCCCTAACCAGGACCCAATATTAGTGCCTAAATTTAAGATGAATAATTTTTCCCCTATTTTTTAAGATATAAGTGCTTGAGAGTTTAAATGTTTCTCATAATCAATAAATGTGTACCTAGAATAAAACTCCACTTCTACAATCAAATCATAAAAACCCCACTCTTGTAATTGCTTTGCGAAAAACCTATGAAAATTTCGTTTCTAGTAACATTTAACATTTTTATGTTTTATTGGAATTTTAGGATCCATGGTAAAATGTTAGTTGGGATGAATAGAAAAATACCAAGTATTTAAAAAATACTAAGTCTATGTGCCCACGTGATGGTTAAAAGGGAGTGAAAGAAATTTTACATCCAAACTCAATTTTTCAAATTGCATTTGGAGTCCCCAAATCCATGACAAAAGTCTTGAGGTAAAATTCAACTTTTCATATTGTGAGTTGCAATGTGTTTATAAATTTCCTAAACTTGATGAGAAGAATTTCCAATGGATAAGTACTTTAGAAAAGAAAGTTTGCATATTGAAAAATTGTATAATAATTCTTTAGGTACACTAGAATAAAAGCATCTCACATGGAAATTTTAAAGCCAATACAAATGGAAAAAGGTATTATGACTAAAGCCAACTCATCCCCACATGGAATTAAATTTGCAGGTAAGTTGAAAAGTCTCAAGTGAAAATGTGATTGAGATTCTAAATAAAAAATCAATTTGTCATATTCACCAACCTGAAAATATCCATTCAACCTTTGAAACCCGCAACACATGAGTTGGTGGGGATGTGAGCCAAGAAAACACATGCAAAAAATAATTTTTTAATTTATAAATTGTAAAATGTAGTCCCATCTGTACCACTCATCGGTCATCATGTAAAAGGGGAGATGTCAGCATAAAGAGGCAGGTAGAAAACCTTGAAGTAAATTCAACTTATGACATGTATATTACAAATTACATTTTTCAAGTTGATCTTCCAAACCCACAAGAAAGGATGGCGAAGAGGCACAACAGAAAATACTACTATGTAATGTATATTCTTAAATTTCAAATTTTAAAATGTTTCTCAAACTCTAAAACATGCAAATATGGTCAAGGTCAAATCAATTAGAAGATACCAATGTGAAGTATCAAATGGAGATTTCAAAGAAAAATGTAGGTTAGCAATATTGTAAATTACAAACTACAGATTAGTCTCACAAGCCTAAAACTGTACAAAGTAAATGAAAATATTAGAAAACATGGTAGAATGGGTCCACATGTCTGTAATAGGTCTAGTGGTGACCTAAGGGCAAGGGAAAAAACAAACACCATGTTTTATTCTACTTTTTTTCCTTGAAACACCTAATTCACCTCAATCTATCAATAAATGTCCATAATATATAATCAATATTGCTTAAGGGTATGTGCCAGTTAAGAGCAAACGGGTCAATTAACATTATCGACATGTCTAAGAAATTTTATAATAGATTTATCTCTAGAATCTCTATTTTCCACTTCCACATCCTTTCATGAAGTGATCCATTCATCAAGAAGGGTTCTTCTCTTGGAATATATGGATGGGGTATGATTAATTGATAAAGAATCGATTGAAGCTTTAGGTGTAGACAATAAAAATATTACATAATGGATCACACGTTCTTATTCACATCAAATACATATTGATGTTTTTAATTTTTAATGGGGACCCTCATTTTAGGAATTTCCTTGTGTGCAAGCAACCCCCTTTTTTGATCCATTCTACTATATTTTAGATTGACCAAATGAATCTCAGGTGATATGAAGCAAGCATTATAAAAATATTATTAGCTAGTGCTAAGGGGAATTACGCATCCTTTTTATCATCCTTATCTGAGATGGGCATGTGATTACACTTGGACATGTTAGAAAATCTAGGATTATTAGTAATGTATTTTTTCATAATTCAACTCTAACTAGATAACCCTTTGAAAATATGAAGAGTTTATATAAAGGATATAAGTGGAACACAAATAGATAAATATCCATGAATAGGTCTAACATCTTCTCATAATGATGGGCCTCTGGCTAAACAGATAGAATTTGTGCATAATGCAAAATCATGAATCAAAAGATATGACACAATTAGTAGAATCTAAAGGGAAATTAACTCTGGTTCTTGAACCTTAAAATATTGAAAATCTTTAGGCTAAAAGATATAATTACAAGCTAAAAGAGGGTAATAAAGGTCAATATAATTCAGGTCCTTTGGTCAACTCATCAATTCAAATAAAAGACTCAAAATGTATATTAAATTAGGACAAGGTTGTAAAGATAAATGACTCTATTTAACGAGGAAATATAATAAGGTTAATTGCAAAAAATGCATTTTGTACTAAAGGAGATGTAAAAAGGATTGATAGATGAGAGCAAAAATAAACTAGAATTCCTAGAACAAAAATATTGAAAGATTATCATGGCAAACATTTCCATCGGAGATGTAACATTCATTTAAAATTACAAAATTACAATGTGCATTCTGAGATCCAAATCCTACCAATCAAACACAAGGCCAAACACAAAGAAAAAATTAAATCCAAATGCAACTTTGTAATTTACAATTTGAAAATTACATTTGAAGATCCCAAGTCATAATAGAACTTTTGGGTAGAACTACAACATCAGATTTCAAGTTATAAATTTGTAATTTATAAATGTCAAGTGGACCCCAAGATTCCTACCAACATGCAAAGTTACACCTGAAACCTGAAACCCTACCAGACTAAACAATGAGAATTTGAAAAATGGAGCCAAAGTCTTACATAAGGAAAGATTAAGTAAAACCTGCACTTAAGCTTCATTAATTTTGGAGGCAACCCTAAAAGGAAAATAAATCAAAAAGAAAAATGTGAAAAATCATGAAAAAGTCAACTAAAAAAATAAGAAACATAAAACTAAGATAAGTGTTACATTTTCCAGATATTTATCCATTATTGAATACCTCCATGGAAGAAAAATTTACTATAGGGATGGTTGAGACCAAGGTGGGACATTCTAAGGATATTTTTGAAATGGCCATGATCTTGCATTTCTTCCATCATAGATAGAGAAATTTGATGCCATCGTTGTAAAGGAAGGAGCACTCCTTGGTTTACAAATATCCACAAGATTTCATCTAGATATATAATTAGTTGAGTTCAATGGAATGGAATTACACACGAATATAAAGATTTTTTTTTTCTCTGAGGGGAATATTCACCCTCAAGCTCAAGTGCAATGAATTTCTAGCCAAAGAGATCAAGGGTTTGTTATCAAACTTCATCATGACATGGAAAAGTAGTTATTAAGATGATATCCTTACAAGGCATGAGATTCTAAGCATGACCAAGGGAATATTCTAGATGGAGCATATTCTCATAATACTTTAGGGTGAGAAACTTGTATAAAAATAGGGTTTTCCCCCTTTTCAAAATTTGTTAGTTTGCTTAGGTCTAGGCTCTTTCAACTTCTATAAATCTCCTCTTTTCAGAGGCCTTTTCATTTTAGGGATCCTTTCCATGTGTGTTTTGTCTTTATTTATAAGCTGGGTGCAATTTTATAGCCATTATCAAGCTCTAAGAGCATGTTTATGTCTCTCCTATTTCAAATCAAATCCACCACGCATTTCACCATGTTAGCATTCCTAACACTAATGTATAAAAGATTTATTTTCAAGTTAGTGTAAAATACATGTGATTCTCGATATATCTTGTCAATGAAATGGAATAATATATTATTCATCCTCTTCTTATTGGGTATTTATTTTTATGCTTATAAATGGTAGTTATTTTAGTCATAGATCTAAGTTGTAAATTCCTTTCTACATTGTGATTTTGGGATATGTTGTTGATAACCTTTTAATGACATCATAGGTTTATGGATTTTATAGGATAAATTTCTTAAATTAATACTTGTATTATATGTTTTAGGATTTCAAGGATCATTTGAATACTTTCATTACATTGTCACAAATGAATGCAAAGTATCCCTGATAATTTCCTTAGCTTGTTTACTAGTCTTTTGCATATTTAAATGAATGATAAAATGTCTATTGAAATAATTAATACAATTTTAAATCTACCACACCACTCTTTTATATCTCTTTAACTCTTCATAACTATCCTACCCTAAAATTAATACACCCTATTGACTATTTTTAGCATTATTTGCTCATAAATGCATCAATCTTGCTAATCTGAAATGTATCTATGTTTTTTTCTCTTTGAAGCCCAACATTTTAATATTCCATTTGGCCCTCATTTTTTATAAGTTTCTTTTGAATTAAATTTTGTATTCAATTTCCAATCTATCTTTAGTAGCCGGTGTCTGACTTAGAAGCATTTTCTAATTTCATGTGACAACTCTTCTTAAGTGGAGTGAACAAGTTTGGTTATACTTTGATCAGATTTTTGTGTGTGCCAATAATTACAATTCAAATTGAATTTTATTATCCCTCCATGTGAGCAATCTACCCCTTAGTTCATCTCACCTTGGTTTAAGTAGAGCTAGAAGTAGCATGGAGATAATCATACACTTTGGCAGTGTCTTTTAGTCATTATCTATGTTTAATTGATCTTGATGATATACCCTTACCCAACTATAAATACATAACTATGGGTTTATCATCCATATTTTCCATACTACCCAAGTCTTCAAGGCTGAATTCAAGAGGTGTACAACTAAGAAACAACATATTTCATGTGTCCAAACCATATATCCAATTTTAACCTCATGTATGTGTACAAATATAGTTATAATTTTTTATTTTCACATTATAATTTAATAATAAAATAAATAATTGACCTTATTTTTGTCCCAACTTTATCTATTATTATGGTGAAAGCAGTCTAGATAATGGATTTGATTGGACAGGCTATTGAGACAACATCAAATACTAAATTATTTACTAACTATATCATTGTATAGATTTTGAATGAATTTTGTTATATATCTTATAGACACTCTAATGTGCCTTTAAATTTGTTAAAAAAACAAATATTTTTCATTTACCATAGAAATTTAATATCAAATAAAGGCTATTTGAAATAATTCATATGGAAATTCATAAGAAAGTGGACTGAGATATAAAAAAAATGATCTATGATAAAAATTATTATGGATAAATTATATTACCATTCTTTCCATCTTATCCCAAATTAAATTCCATGCAAAAAAAATTATTGAAAGGTGTTGTCAAACAATCAGGGATTTTCTTAAAATTTTGGGGAAATTACATAAATAAATGAAATTTCATATTCATTTGAATATTTTGACCAATAATCTAGTATAATTTGAGTTGTATATAGGCCATTTTTTTATATGTTTAATTATTTTTCTATACTTTTTACAATGATTTTTTGATGTTATCTATGTTTACTAGATAAAAAATGTAAAATCCTTTAGACAATTTAATTCTACGGAGTTCACTAGTTTGTTACATCACTCAAGTGTATTGTGTGAATTATTCTTAATATAGTTTGGGAATAATATTTGTTTGATAGATTCATTGTATTATAACATTTTACTCATCATTTTTATTTTTTGCTTAAGGATTTCCATGCCCTTATCAATATATATTTTACTTCATGTTAGTCTATATTCTCATCTCACTTGTGTTTACCTAATGATTAAAGATAGTTTTAAGAGGATAATTTGATTATAAAAAAATTACATGTATTTTTTTTATAATCAAATTATCCTCTTAAAACTATCTTTAATCATTAGGTAAACACAAGTGAGATGAGATACCCTATTCTAATAATAAGATATTTAATTCAAAATTATAAATCGTACATATATTATCCATAATTTAACTATTAAATGTGTGAAAACCATACATTCAATTCTAGCAACATGTTTGTGCATAAATGTAGTTCCAAATTTTTATTTTCAAATTTTAATTAAAAAATAATAGAAATAAGTGAATTTATTTGGGCCAAAGTGTGCCTATTATTGAAGTGGAAGCATTCTAGACATTGGATTTCATTAGAAAAGTCATTTAGTCTACATTAAATATTAAATGATTTATTAACCCTATCTTATATTTGTTGAGAATTAGTTATATATATATATATATATATATATATATAAGATTGAATGTACCTTCACCTTTGTAAACAATAAAATATTTTCATTTACCATATATAATTACTATTTAATCAAAACTATTTTAAATAAGTCACACAAAATGTTGTAATAATGTAGAATCAACTATAGTCAACTGCATGATAAAAGTTATTATAGATAACTTATATTACCTTTATTTCCATTTTATGGTGGATGTGAGGCCATGTAAAATAAGGTTATTAAAATAAGGTTTTGGTTATCATTATACTAAATTTTGTGTGTACACTACTAAGTGTGAAAACAAGTTTTCAATTTAGCTGAGATTCAATGATTATATAATACAACTAAAACCACTAATTGCCTTTGATGAATAAACATAATTAATTTTTGGTTATTATAGTAAACTATATATAGTTTATTACTATATATGATGAGGTTATGTAATAAATAATTGGTCATTTTTTGGGGGATGAGTTAATGTTTACAATAACACTCAAGATAAAAAAATTACAATGAGCTAAATAAAAATAAATATGTCACTTTTTATGTAGAAACCCTAAAAAAATGTATTGGATATAAGTTGAAATGACATCATTTCACTTTATATTCTTCTTTAATTTTGGATTTGATTGTCTAGATTTTTTTTTGAAGATGGAAATTATGTACCACATTATTGTAAACCTAACATTATGAAATCATTTATTTCTTTGTTTTTCATATATAATTTATACTTTTATCATATCATATAAGACTATTTTACTATTTATGTGTAAAAATTATGTATGTAGTTGACACTGTTAATTTAAATTAATGAATTTAGAAAAATTACTTTGTTTACTATGGTTTGAAAAAATAAAATTCTAAATCACATTTTATTTTACTTTTATTTTAAGATGTTTTTAAAAATTATATCATTATCAATATCTTGCCTTTTTTAAATATTTTATTGAATAAAGCATTTCATTTTATTTTATTTTAATTATTTCAATTAATAATTGTGTTTTGATATAGTAATATATTTGTTTGATGTAAATTAGACATACATTTTATTGATAAAAAATAAATAAAATAACATATGTGTAATCTACCAAGGAAACAATATACTATTAATATTACATAAATATTAAAGAACCAATTCAAAAACCCAACAATGTTGATACCAAATAAAAAAACATATTTAAAATAAATGCAAAAAGGGGGGAAATGTATGTAGCCAATGACACTAGTTTATTGAAAATGAATGAATACATATTTCCTATCAATATTTATGTGGTTATTCAATGCATTTTTAACCTATTCAAAGATATCGTCATAATTGTAGAAAAATAAATCTCAAATACAAATTAGTTTTATTTTAATAATGTTGGAGGCTTATCATTTCAAGTATTGAATAGTATTTATACTAAAATAAAATAAAATAACCCTCTTATTATAAATTCATATAATCCAAACCTTATTGAAACACAAGCAATTTAATCATAGTGTGGATCAATTATTGTCTCTTAAAAATATGATCTATATGCAAAAATAATTATCTAGGAAATCAATATAAAAATATCAAATGGATTGTTCTTTTGTTGTAGATGTGTTTCAAAAGGAAAAGGTCATAATTTATCCAAATGGAATAATATGGATATGGGAAAACAACTTGGAGTTCTAAAAGTGTTAATGTAGTTAGAGGAAATGCTTGTAGCATGCGTTCATTTAATTTTACAAGTGAAACATGATAATGGAGGCCAATACAAATATATTGGACTTATTATTAGCTTTTCTTATAACACTGGTGCCATTTAACATTTTATTTCATGAAAAAATAAATAATTGGATATAATGCTTATCTAAATACAATGTCCTAAATAAAAAACATACTATTTTTATGTTAGTAGATCATGAATTAAAATTATTTTAGAGACAAAATAGAACATGATACATACTATAAGGATCTCCTTTTCGATTAAGATGCATTAAAATCATTTCCTAATAAACTTGTGGACATTTCATATACACTTCTATATATAGGTAGTAACATCAAGAAGAATCCTATAAAATTGACCAAGCTTTAGATGAATTAGAAAATTTATGTTATAACTATACATAAGAACCACTATCCTCATTTTTCCATGTTTTCCCAAATATAGGAACAAATTTAGAGTAAATAACGATCAATTTAGAATCAACATAATAATAAACATTGTGTGATATGTCATGGAAAGTATTTTTAACATATCATATAAGTGAATACAATACAAAAGGTTATTATTTTTAATTGAAATGTCTAATTTTTATTATGCAAACAAAATTGTGTTTAGAGTACCTCAATATGAAAAAGTTCATATGCATGAATATGCACTTCATTTGATATGTTATCATCGTAATGTATTCGGTAGTAATCAAATATTTATGTAATTTCTAATTTATATAATATGTCTCATCACACTAAAGGAAAAACATCCATCTTCATTAAATAAAATATCAACGATAATTTTATAAATAATTTAATGTATCTTAAAAATTGCTCCCTAAAATTCCCAATGATAAACTTGTTGAATAATTGATGTTAATTTTTCAATTTTGTGAGGAAGAAGATTATAGTGGAAGAAAAAACCATTCTTAATTAACTAAAATTATTGATCAAATAGGTTCTCTTAATTTACCTTTCATTTTGAGTTCTATTGACACCCAATGGCTTGATATTCATATTTCAATAGTTTTCATTTTTCCTAAAGATCCATGCCAATCCCATCTTAGGAGAATACAAAATATTATCTCCATTTTGCATCGTACACCACTTTATATGCATCATAGATTTATAATATTCTATAATAAACTACTATAAAATCAATTATAAGCACAAAACTATTGGAAAAGGTATACAAAATCATCTTCTATATTTTTAAAAAATAGATTGTTCTATTATAACCCATATAAATAAATATCAATATCTTTTATGAATGGCAACATAGAGTCTCTACACATATTCATTGACTTATATAAGTAAATTATAGAAACAATATTAATAAAAAAGATTGGGAAGATAAAATTATTATTTCCAATATAAAAGCTTATTTTTTACAAGAATGTATATCATCTTGAAATCCATGTGATACTTTTAATATAAATTAAATGGTTTGTGATTATATTCTCAATGGTCCTTTTTTATTATATATAGTGGACATAATTTTAGTCTATCCTATTATTTACTACAAATATATTTTAAATCATATTCAAAGCCAAATTTAGCGCATAAATGAAACATGACTAAGAAAAAAGGAATGTATTTCAAGGTCAGTACAATGTGCCTTAGGTATTGCATAAGGAATCTACCATAGTCATTGGAAAAATGGATCCAAAAAATACAATTATGTTCATAATGATGACAAATTTAATACTCATAATCCATCCATATTTTATACTTGGAGTAGAAATATTGATTATCAACATATTATTTCACATGAACTATATTTAAATATATTATAATATATGCTTTGAAATTACAAAACTAATATGAAAGCTATCACAATATGCTAACAAGAATATTTTAAATTTCAATCTCACATGAACCATATTCAAATGAATTTAGAAATTATTTAACTTATAGTATTGTATACAATAACATTAGTGAAAAAACATTTTACACCTTATACAGAAAATCATGCTTTTTCTATGAATCTTATAATTTTTATTAATAAATATTAGAAATAAACACTTATGCCATGTTTCTTATATTAATTATAATTGTATTTCTACTTCAACACTCATTGATGCACACATGAAATGACCTTCCTCATTAGATTCTTTTTCAATTATATAAGCTACAATAATTTAATAATATGACAAAAATCATTGTGGTGAAAAGTAGCAAATGAAATATGTTTCATACAACTTTGATTTCATCCATAGGTTATTTAAAACTCCTTCAAAACTTTCTACTATGGATGATTTAATCTATTGGAGTGAGCTTATTTTTTAAAAAGCTTTTCAAAAAAAGTATTAAAAATATATATCATTCTACTAAACAAGTAAAAAAGTATGAATAAATGTAAAATTGCTATCACCCATGCCATATTCACCTTACAGGTTTTGAAAATAACTTTATATCAAATAATGAAAATTTTCATTAAATGTTTGAATAAATTGATGATTAACAACTTTTTTCACAACTACATCTCAACATTGATATTGATATTAATGAGTTTGATATAAATGGTGATCATGAGTTTGATATATATCTAATAAAAAATGATAAAAACATTTTAGATTCCTTTAATGAAATGGTGACATCCTTTACAAAAATAAATTGATCAAGCTACCATATTTATGAAATTGATTCTTCAAATTCATTAACATTGATACAACTATCTATAAAATAAAAAAAATACTATTAATACTATTATTCATTACTAGAATAAACATGTTACAATTATTCGATTTAAAATGATTATTCAAACTAATTTAGGTAAAATTAAATCATACCTTATCAAAAAAAAATTGTTTCATAAGAAACTCAAAATAATTTTCCATTATTATTCCCTAAACTAACATGTATTGTATAATTTACTATTAATGCTTCGATAATACATCCATTATTTTTTATACCTATAAAATAAATGAAATAATTTGAAGGGATAGCACTTGAAATTTTAAAATAATATTTGTATTATATCCATCACATTTTTATTAATGAAATGATTTATATATGGTCTAATATATTGATACATATTGATCAACATTTATTATAATCCTTCTCATAACATAGAAATGATCTATTTGGTTTTAAAATCTATGATTATCATTGATGATATGGGTCATTTCCCTCTAGAAAATGATATACATATGTATGCTAAAACATCATATGTTTCAACCATTAAGTGAATGTTCAAAAAAATTATTACATTTTTCATAATTTTTTTGTAAAAAAGGATTTAATCCATGCTAGGAAACTTTCTAAAATCTACTATTGAATATGAAAAATATCGAATCAAAAGTTAAAGATTGAAATTCATTAATTTAAGTAACTAATATATAATAAAATAGAATAAAATAAATATCACCTCCCTTATATGAAATAAATATTTTTTATTGAAACATGACAAGGAAATTATGAAATTATTAAACATGATGATTTCACACATCAACACAAAGCAGACTAGGAAGAGGAATTTTAGAGATGTAAAAGATGAGAAATTAAATATCGTAATTATTTTATCAAAATTAAAATAAAATATTATTACATATAATTTTTGTGTTGATTTTTGATCACTTAATGGCGATCTTGGTGAAATTCATGTTTTAATCTATATAACTAGAACCAAGTAATTGAGGTGCCAATGTTTAAGGTTTTACACTTGAAAAACTGTCTATCATGGGATCTATAAAATATTAATAATGTTTTAATTCCTACCATAACTTGAGAAAAAAAAAATCCATTGAAAATAGATTTGGATCTAAAAATACATAAATCATGTGGGCTAACACTATAAATGGTTAAAATTAACATTGGTAATATTAGAGAGTAGTGCCTAACTTTTGAATGTGACTGTTATAAGACCTGTGGGTTTCAACTTTTTTTAATCTTTATGCAAGAATGAAATATGTGGCTTACATCCATGTCAATAAAAAAGAAGATAAAATATTATATTCATTATTATAATTCCATCTAAATTGATTACCTATATTATAGATCCATTAATTTTTTTATTTATCCATTAGCATCTTTTTATCATATGGGAAAATGAATGAGTTTATAAATCATGTATGAAACGCCTTCTAAGAATCTATTATTTATATTTTGTATTATTTATTTTTAAAAATATTTATAGTACACTTATTTTTATGTATTAACATCTAAATTTTACCTCTTTTATTAAATTATTGTTATTATTTTTTCTAGGCAAATAATATTGCTTTGGATTATGAATATATGTCATTGCTTACACATGATAAATCTCTTCTTCTCAATAGAACAAATATGTGTCATTGTGTACACATGGTAAAGATCATGATTAAGCTCGGTGATTACATGAATTATAAAATAATAAATTCATATTATTTCAAATATTTAAAATCACAACAATATCCAAATTACATGGTCATAACTCATATTTGGTTTTGTTCTGCATCTCACCCATATCAACCATTGTTAATATTATATATTCATTACTCATGATGCCAAATTTTAGGGATGTGAATGGTAAAATTACTATGAAACATGTGTGAAGTATAATACATAAAGTGCATAAGGCCTTTGAATTTGAGAATGCATATCAAAATATAGTGCACATATTTAGATCACACAACACAAACCAACAATAACTTGAAGATGAAGAATACTAGTGAGGTAGAAATAAATATTTGATATTTCAAATGGAACTAAGAAAAATAAATTTTGAAATTTCAGTTAGAATGATCTTAACAACAATGTAAATCTATTTTAAACCATTTTTATTTTATTGATCAAATAGTTTACATGTGATTATTGATTTAATTAAATTGACCTTACTTTTAGTGTTAATCAAACCTATTAGTGTGACATTCATTTGTATTTTATTTAAAATCTTGCATGTGTCTTCTTGATATACCAATTTATGTATTTTTTTAGCAAAACATATTTTAATCAGTCAGAATATGTTTATAAGGATTTCCTTTCACCAAAATATATCATTAAACATTCTAAAATTAGATTTATTATCCATGTTTTTACTTTAACTTCAAGGAATCTTCAATTCAAAGGGTGATATTCATACACCAATCAAATTAGTGTGGTCATTACATTTATTGAAACCATACAATGGGTGATTTTAGATGATGAAGTTATAAATAACAAAAATATTCATTAAAACATTGAAGAACTTGATAAACGACAATTTTTGTAATAACTACATCTTATTTTACGAAATTTTTAATTAAAAAAAAGATTTCAATGTTTTTTAGGTGTAAAAATGGGAATAATATAATGTTAAAGATATGCAATATTCAACTATTCTAATTTTTCTAGATTACTAGCTATGGAAAGTTATTTTTGGGAAAGTACTAAGAGGAGATATATTTAGCTTATACACTAACCTTTTTGATTGTTATAATATCTAATAGTGAAAACCAAAAGAAGATATTATTTTAAATGTTCAGGATATAAACCAAGAATATAAACAAGATATGGATATGTCCATTATAAGTGGATGATAATTCAATGTATTGTATTCCATTGACTATAAAATTCTCCCACTTGACTTTATAGACTAATGAAATAGAAAGACAAAGAAAGCATAATTCTGTTTAAATGACAACTCCTAAGAAGAATAAGAAAATATATTTGTGTACAAAATCATAGTAAGTGGATGGTGGCCTAATGTGCCCCAATTTATTTACTTTGAACTTGTCTATATGGAATATGGTGTCGAACTAATTATTTCAATAGTTATACATTGATTAATTATGGTCATGGATGTATTTTTATACCTGTCATATCTCAAGAAGTATCGATAATGTTAAAATCCTAATTTTATATAAATAAACCAAATTAGTATAAATTTTGGGATGGGGAATTAGGTTAAAGGGGTTGATTTTGGATGACCTTGTTTAATCCCAGTTGAATGACCAAGAACTAAAACACATTTCTAATTCTCTGAAGAGGGATGAACCTTAAATCTAATTATTTCATATAAATATGTGTGTGTAATGGTAAAGTCAAGTTTTGATGTTATTTATCCTATTTCACCATTGGAAGAAATATTTATATGAATAGTAAACCTTCATTATAGACTCAAAAAAATTGTATATAGAACATGAAAGCATTTGAATATCTTTTGGGAGTGAGTATAACCAATTGTAATGCCTTAGGGAAGGCTTTTATTTATAAATATTATAATTTGGAATTTAGAAACTACTAGCATGCAAAATATAACCCAAGATAAGCTCCAATTGTAAAAAATAATAATATGAAATATGACTCAAAATAAGTTCTTCTATTTATATTAGGAAAAGTCCATGATTATAATATATGGACACAAGCTAGTTTTATCTAGTTACCAATAACATTTTGACAAGGATAAGGAATAATACTAGTTATCACCATGATAAAATGATAAGATAAATAAATAATAGTTAAACTCACATATAAAAATAAAAATATTTTTGTCTATTACCTTATTTGTTTTTGTTAGGAATAAATCCAATACGTGTGTAAGAAAATAAAAGTGGAAATAATAGCTACAGAATCAAAAAATAGGTGTAACATATTACATAGAGAGATTATGTGGAAACCTCGCAAGATGGAAGGAAAAAAATGGGGTAAATGGTTATTGTATCTTCTTATTAACTTCAAAACTAGAAACAATGCATTCCTCCTTTAACATCCTCTCCTTCTCCGATGTTATCTTTCAAGCATACAAGCTTTACAAAGCTATTTTACAAACTAGAAAATAATCACTTATTTTCTCAACTTCCACCTCTTACTCAAACCCCTCAAATGTCTTCATTATATATAAATTACAATAGATGAATTATTGAGAGAAGAGAAAGAAGGGGACGGAGGAAAAATATGCCACACTTAGGTAGCCACCTTATTTGACTTGTGTGAGCCACTGTATATGACTTGTGTGAGCCACCTTATGTGACTTGTGTGGGCCACCTTATTTGACTTGTTAATTTAACCATGTGAGCCACCTTAATTTATATATGTGAAACCACCTAATTTTACTTTTACCTGTGACCAAAGAATTACATTCCATCTTCACATGAGTCAAGAATGGCATGAAGACTTACACACACATGCCTTTTGACTTTGCTTCCCAAGCTAAAACCATGTGCCTTTTGAAAATGGCATTCCATTTTATCTCTCCCATATCTTTCAACAAAGAAGGATTCTGAGTGGCTCATGCCATGTCACTCTTGTGCCACATCATATGTCCAATCACTTGGATCCCACCATGGGCCCACCACTTGGGCCACACTATGGGTCCCACTACCACATCACCTACATGTCACATCACTGCACACTTGTATGCCACATTACCTACATGCCATGTCACCATGAATAATGACCATGAATATTGCTCATGATTAGTACTCATGAATAATACTCCATGAATAGTGACATGTGAATATTGGCTTCACATCTTAACAATATCCCACTTGAATTCAATATACATAAGATTTGTCATACCTATATATTCTACCATCTAGCTGCTTACCATGCCTGATGCTACCTTCATCACAATTTCAACAAGCCCAAAGAAATTTTGCACCAATAAAACTTCTCTATCCTAACCAACTTTGTTAACATGTCTATAGTATTTTTTTTAGTGTCTACCTCTGATAATAAGATCCTAACATGCTCCAACATGCTCTTGATGAAGTTGTACTTGATGTCAATATGTTTTTTGTGATCATGAAACTTTGCATTCTTCACCAAGTGAATTGTACTCTAGCTATCACAATGCAAAGCAATCTTTCCCTGAATCTCCATGAAGTCACCCAACAACCTCTCTAACCATATTGCCTCTTTATAGCCTTTAGTTTCAGCCACATACTCTGATTTAGTGGTTGATAAATCCACCACTGGTTGTAACTTATAATCCTAACTCACATCTCCACCAGAGATATCTTGTGGTGGACTTCGATCCATACTTATCACCACTAAAATCAAACTCTAAAAAACCTCTTATCTATAAATATACTCCTCCATAACATATTTTAACATCTAAAGTGCCTTTCAAATATTTGAGTATCCACTTCACCATAGACCAATGATCCTTTCTAGGATTTTCCATGAACTGGATCACAACTCCCACTGCTTGGGAAATATCTAGTCGTGTGCTTACCATAGCATACATGAGGCTCCCTATAGCTGATGAATAAGGTACACTAGACATACTTGTCTTCTCAACATCTATATTAGGACATTACTCAGAATATAACTTAAAATTTTAAAGAAGTGAGGTACTTACTGGTTTGGCATTCTGCATTATTGAACCATTGTTGAACCTTCTCAACATATGTATTTTGTGATAACCAGATCTTCTTAGCTTTTCTATTTCTGTGTATCTTCATCCCCAAAATTTCATTTGTTTCTCCTAAATACTTCATCTCAAATGTCCTAGCTAATTGAGCCTTTAAATCATTGATCTTATTCATGCTGGGCCCTGCAACCACCATGTCATCAACATATAGCAGTAAAATAATAAATCTCTTGTCATTGATTTTTTTATGTATGCACAATTATTAACTTCACTTATACTAAATTATTGGCTCTTCATGAAGGTGTCAAATTTATTTTATCATAGTCTCAGCACCTATATCAAACCATATAGATATTTCTTCATTATACAAACCATATGCTCCTTTTTTTTAAATCATAGCCCTCAACCTAATCCATATAATTATCTTCCTTGAAATCACCATATAGGAATGTTGTCTTCACATCAAGCTACTCTAGATATAATTTGTTTGAAGCTACAAATGTAACTAACACTTTAATAGTAGTCACTTTTAAAACAAGAGATAAAATCTCATTGAAATCAATACCTAATTTTTACACATAACCTTTTTCCACCAAATGAGCCTTGTGTTATTTTGACAACCCATCACTATTTTATTCAACTTGTATACCCACTTGTTACCAAAACTCTTTCTTCCAGGTGGAAGAATCAAAAGCTCCCACATCTCATTCTTATGGAGTGATCTCATTTCATCCTCCATGGCTTTCCTCCATTCTTTTGCATTTTTAGATTTTCTAGCTTCTTGAAATAAACTAGGTTCACCCATATCAGTAAATAAAGGAAAATATGATTGAAATGTAGGAGTATACCTTTTTGGAACCTTCTTGGTACAAGTGGACCTTCTAACTTGTATTTTTTGTACTTGGTGTTCTGCTTCCTCTAAAGAATAAACTTTCTCTTTTTCATTTTCTCCTTCCTTGACTACTTCAACTATTACAACTTTAGGTGTCTATTGTACCTCTTTCCCTTTCAAGAATTTTTCATTAAACACAACATCTTGGATAACAATAATTTTGTGGTTAGTAGGATCCCACAATCTATACCCCTTTATAGTATCTTCATAGCCAATAAAAATAAATTTCATAGATTCCAAATCTATCTTGGACCTTGTTTCTTTAGGCACATGGGCAAATGCATAAGAACCAAAAATATGCAAATATAAATAATCAACTAGCTTACCATGCCAAGTTTCTTCTAGAGTCTTTCCATCTAATACAGCTATAGTACATCTATTAATGAGATATATATCTATATTAATAGCTTCTACCCAAAATCCATTTGCTATCTTTGATGCACTTAACATTCTTCTTGCACATTCCATGATAGTGTAGTTCATTTGCTCAGCTACACCATTCTATTGTGGAGTATAAGGGACAGTCTTTTGATGTTTAATTATTTCCTACCTAAAAATTTTTCAAACTCCCTAAAGAAATATTCTTCTCCATTATTTGACCTTATACATAAATAGATTCTCTTAAACTATTTTCTACTTGTTCCTTAAATTATTTATATTTTTCCAAAGCTTCTAATTTATTTCTCAAAAAGTACACCCATACTCTTCTAGAATAATCATCTATAAAGGAAATAAAATAATTTCCACCATTTATATATTAAGTAGGGTGAGGTCCAAAAATATTTGAATGGATAATTTGCAAAAAATCAAAACATTTACCTGCACTTGTAGTAAATCTTACCTTCTATTTACCAAAGATGCAGTGCTCACAAAAGCGTAAATCACAAGACTTAATCCCAGCCAACATACCTCAGTCATGGGATATTTTCAATGCTTTCTCACTCATGTGGGTAAGGTGTTGATGACATAACATCACAACATCATGTACATTTTTTATAGTTGTTGCTGGTGTAGTACTTGTCACTAAATCTCCACACAACGATATAACAAGCCATAAGATTCTCCTTTTGCTACCACCAAAGATATTTTGGTAATTTTACATTTACCATTAGTAAAATTAGAATAATATTCCATCTCATCCATCACCTTTATGGACATCAAATTCTTATTTAAATTAGGAGCATATTGCACATCTTTTAATCTTTTGATTCTACCATCATCCAACTTGATCCTTACATCTCTTCCCACAACATTCAAAGGGTGATCATCACCAAAGTAAATAGATACTCCATTAAAAGGCTAGTATCCAATTAACCAATCTCTATGTGGAAACATGTGTAATGATTCTCCTAAGTCCAATACCTAGGTGTTTGAAATTGATTTACTGTTACTGAGACAAAATATATCTTGTGTGGTTTCTTCCTCTAAATTTATAGTGTTGGCTTTAGATGAAGGTGGGTTTTCTTTTCCATTCTTATTTACCTTCTTTAAATGTCAAATTTTTTCTTTATGTATCCTATATTTCCAAATTGATAGCATTTTCCCTTATGTCCTTTATACTTTGATCTAGAAGGTGATCTTCCATGATTGCTCCTCTCACTAGATCTCCCTCTTATAAACAATGCTTCATTGCTTAAGGATACACTAGAAGACTTTATTCCCATCTCCTCTCTAAGAAAAGTCACAACTATATCATCAAAATTAGGAGTGGATGATAATTAATTGTTGATAGTCATCATGATCCAAACTATTAGGAAGTGAGCATAATAAGGTAATGGCCTTGTCTTCATCCTCCATCTTCACACTGATGGAGACTAGTTTGATAACAATGGTATTAAACTCCTTTAGATGTTCATTAATGGATTAATTCTCCTTCATCCTCAAACTATAAAACTACTTCTTCAAGAAAACTTTGTTTGTTTCTAAATATTTTTTTATACAACTTGTTTAGTTTCTCCCACAAAGCTTGTGCAGTATTCTCCTCAACAACATTGAAGAGCATATAATTTTCAAGACACAAATGAATGGTAGAAACACCCTTTATTTCCATATTTTTCTAGTCTTCATATGTCATACTACTGGGCCTGATTTCAATCACCTTCAAGGCTAGAACTTGGTCATTCTATGACAAGAGATCTTCCACCTTCATCTTTCATAAGGAGAAATTTTTTCCATCAAACTTCTAAACTTCAAATTTGGTTACTCCTCCTATCACTGTTTTAGCTCCTTCTTGCACACAACACCCTGACTCAATAGATTACACTCACAAAGGAATTTTTCAAAGAGACTAGCTCTAATACCAAATGTTAGGAATAAATCCAATACATGTGTAAGAGAAAAAAAGAGGAAATAATAGCTAAAAAATCAAAAAAAATAGGAGTAACACATTACATAGAGAGATTACATGGAAACCTTGAAAGATGCAAAGAAAAACCATGGGGCAAATGGTAGTTGTATCTTCTTACTAACATCAAAACCAGAAATTTTACATTCCTCCTTCAACACCCTCTCCTTCTCCAATGCTATCTTTCAATCATATAAGATTTACAAAGCTATTTTAAAAACTAGAAAATAATCACTTATTTTCTCAACTTCCACCTCTTACTAAAACCTCTCAAATGTCCTCATTATATATAAATTAGAATGGATGAATTATTAAGAGAAGAAAAAGAAGGGAATGGAGGAAAAATATGCCACATTTAGGTGGACACCTTATTTGACTTGTGTGAGCCACCTTGTATGACTTGTATAAGCCACCTTATGTGACTTATGTGAACCACCTTTTTTGACTTGTGACTTTCACCATGTGAGCCACCTTATTTGACATGTGTGTAGCCACCTCATTTGAAATTAATTTGTGACCAAAGAATTACATACCACCTTTACATGGGTCAAGAATGGCATGAAAACTTACACACACATGCCTTTTTACTTTTCTTCCCAATCCAAAACCATGTGCCTTTTGAAAATGTCATTCCATTTTCTCTCTCCCACATCTTTCAATAAATAAATATTCCAAGTGGGTCATGCCATTGATATATACATTTATTCAATAGCATATTTATACATTTATTCAATTGTTGCTTTTGTGTCTACATTCCCCCCCCCCCAACTATTATAGTAATGAAATTTCTAGAGTAATAGGAGGAAATGAAACATGAGTATGATTGACATAGTTTGTATTTATATATGTTGAGTGTGCCAACTACATCATGATAGAGTTTGAAATAGAACATGGAGTAGTTTATGCCCATATTTTAAATTTTAAATATTAAATTTAAAATTACAAAGGTAAAGATCAAGGAAAGAGTACATATGTATGCATGGCATATCATGTTTCTTACTGAGAATCTTTATCTCATGCCAAGTAGAGAAAGGATGATTTTGGTCTAGTGCATTTATTATCATGGAAAAAGAAAAATCCTTTGAGTGGTAAAAGGATAGCTCATATGTAATCGGGTATCACTATACCCATGACCACACTATCTAGAACAAGTGAGCTATATATAATACCATATTCCAAGATAAGATATTTGTAAACAAAAGTTCACCATTAAATTATTATATAAGGTTAAATCAGGTTTTTAAATTATCTGAAGCCTTTTTATAAGAATCTAAAGATGTAAAAGTAACACTCAAATGGGATGCCTCTACCAGTGATGAATAAGAAAGTGGAAAGCTATAAAACACCAAATTATTTTGTTAGAGTTCATCAAACCAACCTGTCTTCCTTATGTATTTATTTCATTCAACTTTGACATAACCTCAACCTGAGTGAAGGTTCATTTATTTATGAAAAATATCCTCTGAATTTTTAACTTTCCTAATTTTACCATTTTTATTTTTGTGCACTTCATAACACTCCTCATTGTCTTTTCCATGATCTTTGAAGAGTACTAAATAGATTTTGATCATATTAATGGGTTTGATTTTCTTTTGTGAGTTCTCCAAGAATTTTTTCCTTGAACCAAGTGACTTAGTCTCTAGAACCATTTCACTTGAGGAGTATTTTTTAGTATTTTAACTATTCAAAATGATATTTGGGGATAAGGTTTTACCTCATTTTATAAATCCAACCTATGCCACTCTCCCAACTACTGAATCTAGTGGTTTAGTTTTAGGGACATGAGGTTCATCTTCCTCTAAATCTTCTTATTTTGAGTCTAAGGTATCATGATAATTGGGTCCAAATACAATTATAAGGTTAGATGAGGAATTATTCCACCAAGTGGTTGCAACCCTCTTTTTATGGGTTTGTTACATTATGAAGTTAGGTGCTTGATGCTAAAACACCTATGACACTTGAAGGCTAGGTATTCATAGTCTAGGGACTATATCCACATAGTTCCTTATATAATTAGGTCAAGACAAATCAAAATATTAGTTGAAATTCCAAGGTTACTAATATTCTTATGAAAGTAATGTTAGAGTACATACAAGTAGTAAGGTCAATCTATTAAAACTTACCTAGAGGGATTCATATTACCTTGAGATAGGGTTCAGACCATAAGTGAAGGAGAAGATGGAGAAACCTAAATGGTCCTGGTTTTGAAGGATTAAGTGATAAAGTTAAAACATGAAAACTATGGTTTACAAATAAGTTGATGACTACCCCAGTTCCACTATTTTCTAAGGACCAGATCCTTGTATGAAATCATATGGAAGAAACTATAAAACATTTAGCATGGGGATATAGTTCAATCTTACCTTTAAGTATATTTTTTGACTACTCAGAAATCCATGTGTATAGATCTAGTATCTTTTACCAAAGGTTATCAAACATACAAATGACACCTCTGCATATGTAGTATTTTATGTTAATCAAAGCCAATTTTAAAGATTCATTGTCAAAGGATCCTGACACATTTGAGGGAGCTATATTGATGGGATTTAGTTTATTCTTTAGTTGTTGATAGGGATGATAAAAGGAATGGACCTTTACTATAATAGTTGGAGAATATAATTTATAATTTTGAGTTGTTTGAAGAGTTAAGTGTGATCATGTCTAAAATTTCTAGTTATAACTAATTAATATAATGAGTAGGAGAGTTTCATTATTCCAAAATCTATAAATTTGAAACAATATTTAAAGCACTAATACATAATATGTAATTATGGTAGTTTCACTATAAGTTATGCTAATGCCATCAAGTGTCACTAGAATTAAATGTACATTACCCACAGAGATTGAATCAAAATAATTCATAAATATATATTTTATACAATTTTAATGATGAAATACAAATGAAGATTATTCATTCCATAAACATTACCCCATTATCCATGAAAATTTATAACTTTATACTATGTTATATAATCTGATTATATATTATTTACATGTATTTATTTTTTCTTGGATCTAATTTCTAAGTGTTCAAGTATGTCATGTGCCCCTATTGTTAATTTTTACATTCTCAAATATGTCATAAATATACATAATGTGACAAAATTTTCACCATTTTTAAGTATGTATTTTATGTCGAGATGAGATTATGTATTAAGTCTGACAGATATCCCCCATTCTATGTGGGCTAGGAGAGAATCAAGTGCATTATATTGGAAGAATAAGTTTCATGATTTAAAATAAGTTTTTATTAGTTATTTTTTACTATTTTATTACTTTGATTTACAATTTTGAATTTATATCATGATATTATTATATTTGAATAATTTTTCCCAAGATCAAAAAAATTGTGTTATGAGTTAGTGAGAGTGAAAGTTAGAAGTGCTGAAATGATTTACTATCATGATGAAAATAGTAACATGTGGAAGAGAAAATTTCATGTGTGTTAACACAATATATGGGTATTACCTTTTATATTTATTGATCAATAAATCACATGCACACATTTTTAAGATTTAATCTGAAAAGGTTTAATGTTTTGAAAAACATAAATCCAACTCATATAAATAGGTTGGTTTAAAAATAATATTTATTTTATTTGGACATTGAAACTTTATAATTTTTAGCTCCAAGCGAAAAACTATTTTTTAGATAATATTTAAAAATTTAACTTGGTTCAATTAGGTCACAATAACTTTGTAGTCAAATAACATGTCCTTTCTAGTAAGTACAAATACTCAATTTTTCTATGACATAAGTTTTAAACAATTAAGTATTGTCATGTATTTTTAGCTTAATTTTTTATGTTCAAAGGACATATCCTCTCCATGTTTAGATTGTCTAGAACTAAATGGATTTGTCATTTTCTAGTGCATCTTTATTTATGACCTTATTTGTCTACTTTTAGCTTATTTTTGGATGCCTCTAGTCTCAGATGAATTGGGCATTTTGAATTTATTCTATTTATTATGAACATGATGACTATCCTAGCTGAACAATGGGACTCAAACACATTCACCTTCTTACATCATATCAGGGAAATGACTATCAACTTAGAGAATATATGGAAAACTATCCACTTACTAATTTTATATTGATGAGTAACATTATAAGGTGTTGGTGGGTAATCCTACATTTAATAGGCCCATTTATATATTATAAGACATGTTCATTGAGGGGGGATATTAAGGCCTCATAGATAGCCTTACATTAATGTTGGGGATCATGTTCATGAATGCTTCATACATGAATAAATTTTCATATGCCTTTTTTTAATTATTTATTTTATTTTATGGTGTCATAGTTACCATTTATTTTCATATGCACATTTTTTTACATGATGTTGATGATCATAGGATGGGATATTTATTGGGTTGGACTATGTTGGGCCATTTTTAAAAGGGCATACATAAGTTTACTGGATAAGGTTTCATAGGTGGATTGTGCTTCACTACACTTATTCATTGTTCTACTTATGATAACATTATATTTTATGAACCTATGGGTATGCCTCATGGTTCATGGTCACATCCCTAGATATGTGTGAATATAGAGGTGGGGATAACCCTAGTTGTGAGGGGTGGTATGATAGATTATCACTAGGTATTAAATCATTCAACTTCCTATGATATTTTGTGAAGGATATCTAGGAGATTTAGAGGATGGATAGAGGATATAATGGAGTTGAGGCATATTTAGATCATCTATTAGCTTCAATACTAGTAGTTGAATGTCTATGAAAATTTCCATTTTGATCATGTCACTAGAAGGTTTGACATTTCATAACATGAGCACCCTATGAAATGCATATGGAGAAGGTTTGAAGTGGATCTATAATGAGAAGGTAATATAATTGATCCTAATTATGTTTATTTATCTCATTTCCCACTAGCTAACATGAATCCCATAATTGACATACTTTTTATTAATTATGTTGGTTCTACACAAACATATACAAAATTGTAGTTGGCCCATATAAGGATTAATTTATTTTTAGTAGTGGTTTATAATCCTAAAACAAAGTATGGATTAGGTGTAAGTCATTTGGTTTCAGTTGCCCTTAGGTTCCTCCTTCAATTAAGTATATGTGTAACTTAGATTTTTGTATTTAAGTTTATGTGTTTTTATAAAATTTATATTAATTCTCTTATTAAGGGGATGAATCTTATCAGCATATCATTAAATATGCATCCCTTCAGATACTGAAAAAATATATTCCAAACGTAGGGGTCCCTATATTACTTTTGGATAGAGTGATAGACATTATGATAGAGATGTAGTTATGGTGGAGTGTGTATACAAAGGAAAGCAAAGCTGATTTATAAATCATTTATAGATTAGACAAGATAAATCACACCAGCCCTTCTACTTATTCATACATTTATATAATTGGGTCCATGACCAATATGGATCTTCTAAACCTAACTAAAGGGTCTTGGACCACACAATATAACTAGAGAAGGTTCTAAATCCTATATCCAATAAATTCCACATAATAACCCTAGATAGGTCTTATGTTTTATTATCATGTAAGTAAATGACAAGGTAAAGTAAAATATAATTTACTAATCCACAAGGAATGTGGTATAAAATGGGGGTAATAAACATAAAGTAAACTTACATAAAAGAAATATATTTAAGTCAATATAGATATGAATCTAATGTATAGATAGATAAATACATTTGAAATCCATTACTTATGCTAATTATATATACTAAAATATAGGATCAAGAGTTAGAGATACTTACCTTGAATACAAACATGTCAAGGCTGAATCTTTCCCTTGGCCAATGGTGTTTTCTAAGAGGTTGTTGTGGTTTGTAACGATCACTAAGATAGACTATCTCTAGGCTATATGACATCTCCTAAGCATATAAGAATTTTATAAAATACAAGATTATTTTCTCTAAGTGTAAATCCTAAGGAATGACTCCATAAGTATAATGGTAGAAGAGGAGATTGCAAATCAGTGCAAAAATAATGATTAACTCTATATGTCTCTATGAAATGGTGAAAAGCATGTGTTTTTATAGTTGTATCTAACCCTAAACTCTTTCAAAGTTCTAGTCAATAGAATCAGCCCAATCGATCATATTATTTAATTAATAAAGTAGTTAGGTCATGAACCTAGTTTGTTGAGGCTAACATAATCTTGTAATGTGTTTATATTTTAAGTACAGGTCAACCTAGGCTATCTTTATTTGGTAAATGGTAGAAATAGGTTTTGGATTAGGTAAGGCTTGTTTGAGGTGGTGAATTTCTTGGATGAGTGTGCAAGGGACATGCCAAACCATAGGTAAATGTATAGGAGAGGTTTTTTATTATTTCAAGTGGTGGTATAGGGGATAATAGAATTTTGAAATACCAATGGTCTACCCACCCCTTTCCTGATGCACCTTTTAAGGCATACACTCAGAGATATCGAGACTTAATGGGTCTTTACAAGAGAGAAAGAATTATAAATAGATAAATTATATAAATATTGTGTGTATACATATGCCCCACTTGAATATCACTACATGTCACATAGTCTTAACATGGGATAGTGCTTTAGAAAAAGAACATAGTAACACACAATCCTGGGCTATGTAAATTATAGTATTTTAAAGCATAAAATTAACTAAAATTAAATGGATAAAATAAAATAATTGAAATAAAATTAATGTATGTGTACCTTGACTTGCATTTATCATTGAATGGTTGACTACTATTTTTGTAGTTTTGATCATAGAGGGCACATAGATTACTTTGGGCAAACCCAATTATACAAAACTAAAGATCACAAGAAAAAATTGCAGGAAATCTAAGTTAACCAAAACTTGTAGGCATGATGTACTTGTAAATTTCGTAACCTATAGTGATAAATTCTAATTTAGGACAAAATGACCAAGCCAAAAATTAGAGTAAATTGGGTAACTAAAAATTCAAGGCTATTAAATGATCAAAAAACTCAAACAAGTATACCTTAAATAAGAAAGGTGACCAAATAGATCAATCTATGGATACATGAAAATTAAAATCTAATATCAATGTGAAACTAGTAACAATACTTAAATAAATATTGGAAAAAAATGATAAAATAACATTTATGAATGAGATGTAATAATATTTACTCAATCATCAATGGAAAAAGTAAATGAAAGGGAAATAAACATTGGTGAGTGAAATTTAACAATCCAAATTCACTAAACAATGTAAGAAGTACTAAAATATAGAAATAGATGTAGTTGTTTAAAAAAACATGGGAATTAAATACAACATTAATGGCTGAGAAGTAGTAATCCAAACTCACACAATAATGGAAAATGCACCAAAATATAGAAATGAATAAAATTGTCTGAAAAAGGAACGATAACATTTTTTTCATATTAAACCAATGCAATTCTATAAATTTAAAATAATGGATTACATAAACTAGTCCATAATGACTCAACCATACTATTTTGTTCTAAATATAAATAAAACTAGAACAAAGTAGTGCTAGCATGTTTTAAGATGTGAAGAAGAGGGAATATATAAGTTGGGAAACAAATTTAGAATCAACCTTTCTTTTCAGTGGGGGAATGAAATGGGTGGGGGGAATGAAGGAAAAATCAAGGTAGAGAAACTCTTTATTGAAATCAAGATACTTATAATTAGGTTTGTCAAAATACGAAGACTTTCTACATTAAGGAATTTGATGAAATTATCCTAATCACACAAATATTGTGTTATCAAATTAAATATGAATATCATCTCATGAAGGCTATATGCATGAACTATAAAATAGACCTACCTTCACACAATGTGTTCCTCATTCCTTAAGACCCCTTATGAATCCTTTGGTCTACTATGAAGATTGGGTACATGTGTGAAAATGTAGATAGTATTATAGATTTTTTAATTTTCTTATCTCAATCTACTATCCTACCATACCCCAATGGACCTCGACTCTATAATGAGGCCAACTATGGAGTTTTATCTTCAATTAGAGACAAGAGATGTGCTATAAATCATGAATTTTGTTGTGATGTTGAATTTTGGATGCTTATATTTCTTTTTGATCATTACCTTTTAATTTAAATGATTTGGATTTTAACATTTGATAGTTTTTTCTATTCCTCCTCCATATGGATTTAGAGAACCAATGAAAAATAACTATAATTTGAAAACTTGGGACTTATTAACTAATAAAGAGGACTTAGTGAGCATTGTGTATAAAAGTCTTGTGTATTCATGTGAAATAAAAGTGATATATTGACTTCTACCCTATTTTATGCAAAGCAGAATGAAAGGAAATCAATGGTAAAATGAACATGAAATATTTTGAATTATTTCAAATCATAGAAAATGTGATAATGTGAAAGGGGTAAAATGGTAGGTAAGTATGTGTAATTATCATAAGAATTTATGTAAGTTTAGGGGGAAATGCTAGCATAGTTTTTTGTGCAATTTTAATCTATAAAATAAATAAAAATCAAGGTTGAGAAAATGTGATCACAAAATTCTAACCATTTTTGAACATTCTAAAAAGACACTTGGTTTGGTAATAATATTTGAAATTGTATGTATATTTTTTGAGAGCCTAGTCATATCCATGGTCTTAACCTATAACTCATAAAATAAAAATTGAAGTGGGTTCAAAAGGTGAAATGATATTTATTAATATATCATGGTCCTATCCATGGTATTACATTGTAACTAAGTAAATAAAAATCCAAGTGGGTAAAAAATGGCAATAATGGTATTTTTGAGGAGAGTCATATCCATAGTATTACACTACAACTCACAAAATAAAAAACCAAGTGGGTGTAAAATTCATTTTAAAATAAAAAATGTGTATGAAAAATTGACGTATAAAAGGAAAAGGTATTCATAAGGAAAATTAGGTCCTATACATGGTATTACAATGTAACTTCCAAGTTTAAAAAACCAAAGGACCAAAGGAAGGAACTAAGGTTTGTGGATAAGTTAGATTGGTTCAGAGAGTGAGATCATTAGAGAAATCCTAAATGAAGTGTGAATAAAATATTATATTGAATTATTATAAGAAGGTAAATATTTAAGCAAAATATTTCTTTAAAATTATACATTAGTGGGTTCTTTGAAATCATGGCCTTTGTTAGTTTTAGGAAGTAGGTGCTAAGACCAATAATTTATTTATATAATTAGATAAAAGTGGTACTTGTATGATAAGAGTGTCACTTTATTTAACCTATCCCTAGGCTAGTAATAGACCTATACATGAGCATTATATTTACTTTTAAAATCATTTAGTAGACCGAAGTTACCTATAGCTAGTCATACTGCAGTCCCAAAATTGTCATCTACGACCCTAATCCAAATTTATTAGTAGTTTTCCATGTGGATATTATCACCACATATGTGACACTATAACCACATGGTGATAATGTTACTAACTGGGCACAACTATCCTTAGCCCCAACTCTTCCCAATGGATACTTTTTTAAATATGTGCCCCTCCTAAGGTTAGCCTAACATCACTTTTTTATCTCCACAAGTAACATAATCCTATAAATACAAGTCTAATTCACCTATATTCACTAAATTCAAAATAGATGCAAGAGCTATTTAAATCAAAGATAAATTTGTTCAAAATTAAGGTACGTTATCCCTATTCTACCATATTTTTTGCATACTACCATCTAGAATAGCCTTAATTCTAGTTTTAAGGAATTTAAAAGATCAAACGCATTCATGTCATCTAGGACCACTCTCACTCTAGCATTCACTTGCACATACAACAAACACTAGGTGGGAGAACTACATTAGACTCGATCCATCCTTAGAGTATTGGTATGTATACAACTCTCTACATAGTGGTGTGTTGAAGATGTCCAATTTATCTTATTAATACATACTTAATTCCTTCTCATATCATACTTTCAAAGATAAATAGGGTTTGTAGATCAAATCAAGTTTTTCAAGTAAAATATAGAGGTACAAGTTTTGATCACACAAGAATAGAACATATAGACACATGTGTAGGTACTCCCTAAACATAGGTGAAATCCCATAAATGGGACATTGGCACCATATTGAGGACACTACACATAGATTGTTCTAATATCTAAACTAGGTGCTAATGTCCAGAGAAAATAGCAATTCATAAACATGTTGATGATATAGTCTAATGCTTAGATCTCATAATTCAGACCTAAATCATCTAGGATAGTCATTTTTTAGCTAAGTCTCTATTTATCTCTATTTATTACTATTGTTAAAAATCCAAATGAAGTCAAAGTTCAAAACAAATTAGTATCTTAATTATTTTAATTTATTTAACTAATTGATATGTCTCATCCCTTTAACCAAACATAGGAATTACACTTGTAATACCCTATAAGGTTAAATCATTTGGTGAACCAGTCTTACTTCAAGTATTGCATCAAACCCTTGGTTGCATAAATTCATATTTTTATGTAATATATTTAGGGTTGCATACTTATGATTTTATTTAGACAACCTTTTTAACTAAAATCAATTTTAGATTAAGCTCTCAATTTATTTTCCATCTAATTTAAATTATTTTTAAAAAAATCTAGTTTTCAAAACCCTGACCCTAGACAACCCTAGGATTCACATTTTCATCCATCACTAAGTCTCAATTAATAGCTTGCTACCATGATTATCATGACATAAGACATATTTTATTTCATGGTTTAAATTTTGGCACTTTTCTTAACATGTTTGTTTCCAACTATTTGTAGAAAGGTACACATGTATGTTACTCCTATCTTAGATTCAGTTTGCGCTAAGCTCATTTCAAATATTGGTTGTTTATCATGTGGTCCCAATTTTCCTATGGATCATTTATATATGGCTAATTTTATCATACTTTATAGTTACTACTAGATGACTGAGGACTCAAAAGAATCCTTTTGTTCTACCTCTACCTAGCCCATTTGATTATATCCACAACCATCTCACCTCTTCTACTTTCCCTAGGAAAAAAGTAGATTATATGGTTCAATATATCAATAGGTAGAGTAAGGTGTCTTTTCAGCCTATATAGGAGTAATTTAACCCTTCCATCCATCCTCATCCTTATCATATTACAACATTACCCATATATCACTTAAGATAATTTGATATTGTCGATTAGTTGAGGAATAGGCTAACTAAAATATCTATCTTGAAATTAGTTCAAAAATTAATAATCTTCAATGATATTTTTTTTCAAATGCATAATCACACATTTGTGCCTCATGATACTGATCCATCTATTTTTCATCTATCATGAATACTATCAAAGATGTGGATGATGTGATATATTTTTTCAATGAGTATTTACCTTCACAATCATTTTTTGATCAAAACTTTCCACTCTTTATTTAATCTTAAATCAACAAACCTACTATTAAATGACTTCTCATCAACAATGGTTTATGACTCAAAATATGTAATCTCACATTTTCTAAAACCATGGGAATTGATATAACATCTATTCAAAAAACCTATAAGAAGATCTAAGGGTTTGATGAAATTCATTGATAGACATTATGATCAATCACATTAGATATTAAAGTGGGATGAAAGACTTTATCTACTCACTTTGTTTTCATCCTAAAATATATACATTGTAATTAGTTACTCGAGAGACCCTACATATATGCTATCAAGTTAGTACCTTCCACTCTTCATAGATGTGTTAATTTTTAACATGATTGGTACCTATACACATGTGTATTAGATAATCATCCATTTATATATTAAAGGTTCAAAAAGCCTCCTCCACCAATTACATCATTTGATAAGACACATCGTGTTCTCATAAAACCCCAACCTCATTGAATTCATATTAAGTATATGCATACTTATGAGGTGGGGGAGTCTATTAAGATTATTCATACACCACCTTTATAGCATCCTAAAACACATACACCTTCACTGATGATAGATGACCATCATCTTTGATCATGAATACCTTCTCCCATGATAGAGGATCAACCTCTTTGAGCACAACAACCTTTTGTTATGATAGAGGAACATCCTCTTTGTAACACAATTACCTTCACCTAGCATAGAGTAACAACCTATCATAGTACAAACATCCTCATCTAGGATATGCAATTTGATTCTCATAGTCAAATTACCACTACTTGTCAATTCAAAAGAGGCTTGCATTCATAATTATGACACATATTTAGAAGACACTATAGAGGATGATAAGCCACCTATAGACATCTATGATTATTTATGTAGATTGATATTTACATTAGTGGGCCCAAGGGAATATAGAGATAATTCAATTACACTTATAACTCACCCTATACCAATAACATCACTTGTTCAAGATTATATAGCTACAGGATCCTATAATTAGCCATAGTCAACAAAACATCCATTGATCTATTCAATACATATTGTCACATATATGGATATTGATGTAGTCATTAAGATTTAGGTAGGGAACACATCAGCTAGACCACACCATATATTAAAACTATTACTTGATATAAGAATTATGTTATTACCCATATTCTGGCATAGATCAGCTAGTAGATTGTCATCTTAGGAAGGGAAACCATTTTATCACTTTTATGGACTCACAGGACATGATACAGACATGTGGTCAACATTTCAAAATAAGTTAAATAAATTTAAGGCTAAGGGAATAATCCAAATTATATATCCTTCACCTCCAAGGAATCACCACCACTATTGATACAATATACTTCACATATAAAAGTACCATGAATGAGTGGTCACTGACACACATATTAATGACATGATCCATTGACTATACAGATATTTGTATTAGAAAAATATTTTTCATTTGGTTGTAGATGAGGATTCTAATCCTAATAATTACAATTTGGGATTTTTACACCACATTGGTTATTATGAGAGTGAGATACAACATGTTATACATTTTCTAAACTCCATTGGACATATCACATTTCTAGTTGTATGTGACCCCAAGGTGGCTAAAAAATTATTATTTATTTTGAGTAGATACTCCCATATATAGGTTACCCTTGGAAGTACATGGTTACATGCGATGAATGTTATAGTTGATCTATTAGAGATATTCTTGACATTCACTCATGATGGACACATGGTTTTCATTTTATATGATGACACCAATGAGAACCACATGCTTCAAAAATATGTAGTATAATGTGGTTTACTATATGACATCATGAGAGGAATCCTACATAGTTGAATAGCACACCATTAGGATGCACAAACTCTAGACTCATTCCAAGGATAAGGCCCCACTAATACATATCGATTGGTATGATGATCATGATGATGATGACTTATTTGAGTTTGGATAGTCTCAATATTTGATATTAGATGATCTTCCACCACATCCATAATTTTATTAGACACATCCCATGGATGTGATATTAGGTTTATAGAGACATTACAATTTACTTGTATTTTGTTTCATTTATATTTTATACATAGTTTATAAAATATAAATATCTTATTTTATACATAGTTTATTTTCATATGATTATAAATATCTTATACTCATAAAATATAAAAATAATATAATATGTCAAAATACAAACACTTTCAAATATTTTAAAAATACAAAGTTTAACAAGATTTTATGCATTGTTATGTTTACATTTCTACTACTTGCCAAATATTTCATATTGTTAGTTATCCTAGTATAGTTAGTTTTATCATACACATATACTTCACTTGTTATTATAAACTACTTTCAGAATATAGATAAGACTTTAGTCCATTATACTTATCCATAACAACTATCATCTACCCATTGGAGGCACTTACACGAATATAGGTTTATACATTTGATATATGCACACACTAAGGGACATTTCATGCATAATCATTGTAACTAGGTTTTATCTTTCATTAATTTATCTTGATATTGATCATCTCTCCTCATTACTTAGATTTTCAGACTATCACTACTTAGACTAAATATATATACACCCTAAAATCTATATAGATTTATACTACACAGTTATACATGATTTTATTTCTAGTTCATAGATTAGGCTTGTTTGTGTTTCCTGTGCTTCTTCCATCTTTAAGGGTATTTGAATATGAGTTGTTCCTTAGATTATATGACACTTATCTATTTTTATGGCTTGGACATATGCCCATGTCCCTTGTGTGTGATATTTCATTATTATATATGTGGCCATTTGAGCATGTCCTTCTCTACATCTCTATGCCAAATATCTTCTTGTTTATGTATGTGGAAATTTGAACATGTCCTTGTTTCTCTTCATTCACCTATTTTGTTGCATGTTCCCATGTCCCTTGTATTTTATCCCCTTGTCCTATATTATCCATGCCTCATTTATTTTTTTAATTTTTAATTTCATGTATGCTTTTACACCATGACATTTGTATTTTCTTGTTCTATACACACACATGTTTTTGATGCTATGAGGGATCGCATGCATCTACCCTTCCTACTTGGGATCATTGATGGACATCATTCCCCCTACCCGTAGGTAATTAATCATATTTACTATTTTTATATATTTATTACATTTATATTGACACCATTGTGCAATGATATATTAAAACATACATCTTACATTTCCTACTTATGCTCAGATACATTTACATTCTGATGTTATGTTTGTACATTATATTGGAATATCATGCACATTCTCTGGATAACACATTTTGCATAGCTACTTATTTACAAGGTAGTTATTCCTTAGATTTCACAACTATCCTTAAAAGAGGGTACATTTTTAGGGGTTGTCATAGAGATTAGCATCTTACATTGCTTTTCACAAATACATTTCAGCACATAGGCTTAGTTATAAAAATTAGACTTGGGGTAATCACATAATAAAATAGAGAATTGGAAATTAGTTCATACCTCAAAGAGATCAAACCAAGTCATTAGCACCCATATTACGATACTATTACCACAAGTGATACTTTCCACTATAGTTCATTAGTATTTAGTAGACCTAACTTTAGGTCAGTCTAGATCATTTAGACTAGTACACCAAGTATAATATAAATTTTCATAGATACAGTCACATATTTGGCATTTATGTTTAGATTTAGCACATATTCACTTATTTTAGCTAACATTCATACAATTTTCTTAGATTTTGGGTCATCATACATAGCATGATCAATCATACATTCATATTAGTTACATAAGTTTAGCTATTACATCCTTGATTCAAATTCAATATACTTAGATACTAGAATGGGAGCATATGTGTGGCACATAATTTCCATAAACTTAGCATCAGATAAGTTTATTATATGGAATGTAAAAATCCATGTCAATATCTATAGTGTATTCACTTTATATCATATTTTAGGTGCTAGGTTGTGGAGTTAAAATCTTCACCAGGATGTGAACAAGAGGGGTTGTTGAAGTGTCACAGACATCGGCGTCGGTCAAGCAAACCGACGTCGATCAGGAGTGGATAGGAAGCTACCAACATCGGTCAGGATTGGCCAATGTCAGTCATCACTAGGCAGATAGGGACCGATGTCGGTCACCTGTGCGGTTCCAAAACTGTGAGTTCACGAACAGTTTGTTAACAAACTAGTTGTTTACATGTTAGAAGGCTAATTATAGTCTTGGGTTGCAGATCTAATTATTGTAATTAAGAAAGTCTAATTATTGTATGTATGAGATCTATATAATAGACTCATGGGCTGTATTGTAAAAGTGTGCTATAAAACCATTGTGCTTGAAGAGAGAACAAGAGTAGCTCCTCTTAGTTCCAAAGGGGTGCTGAGTGTGTATGATCAGGGAGAGTTTCAAGTTGTGCAAGTTCTACTAGGAGATCCACCAAGGTACTGGTTGAAGAATCATGAGGACTTGGTGAGGCAAGGACAAGGGTTCTTCAGGGTGTAGAGATATCTACATGGTAAGTAGGTCTGTTGACTTATAGGTGGCAGCAAGAGAAGGGAAGATCTACTTGGAGTATGGTTGTGTACTTGGTGTACTGGCAACATTGTTACTAACTAGTGGAGGTGCACAACAACTCTGTGTTTGAGTTGTGTGTTGGGACCATTTTTTGTAGGAGAGTGAACTCTTGATGGAGAATTACTGGGAGCCCTTGAGGTGTGGGAAGCCTCTGAGAGGTGTGAGAAGAAGTCACATCTTCTTTATTGTATTTTTTTTGGATGAGTATTAATACAAGATTGCGTATTGTCTCTCATATTCTGTGTTGTTTAATATTTCTATTTACTTAATCATTTTGGTTAAATTCCATGTTTAGTTGCTAATACAAAGGTAATCATATATACTCTTATTGGGGAGAGTAAGATCCTGACAGTTGGTATCAGAGCCTGGTTGTAGGTTCAAAAGTCTGATCCTGATAATTGGTATTAGAGCTTTTGGTTGGGTTAATAATAGGTTGTTTCAGATCTGGTTATTAGTTGTTGATTACAGGTTACTCACAGGGGTTTCTGTTTGAGTGGGAGTATAGCAATGACAGAATAAAGTAAGCTACGAATGGAGAAACTAAATATCATGAATGGTCTAATTGATGGAAAGAAAGAGCAGGTAAAGGAAGATTGTTGGTCGGTAGAAGATCAGCGTGTAGAAGCAGATGTTGTCGGTGTTGTTGCACAGGTTGCTCTAGATAAAGTAAAATCTTGGTCTATAGATTATGTTGCCTCTTTCCATGCAGCCTGAAATAGAGCATCTTTTCATGGGTATGTCTTTGGAGACTTTAGAGAGATTTATTTAGGAGCTGGTGAGCCTTGTCAAATGGTTGGCAAAGGGAAAGTGAAGCTAAAATTGCAGACAGATAACACACGGGTGTTTAAGGAGGTCATGCAGGTCCTAGTCTTGGAGATGAGTCTAATTTCTTTAGGAAAGTTGGGTGATGAGAGATGCATAGTAACTCTCACAGCAGATGCACTTGAATTAGACGGTGGTAAGACAGTAGGTATCCTTTATCTATCTACTTATATTACTGATTTAGCTTCTATTGTAGAGATGTGGCTTTGTAGGCTTGGTCATATATGTAAGAAGGGAATGCATGTTCTTAAGCGGAAGACAGATGTTTTTGATAAACTTAAGAACTAGAAACCCTTGGTGTTCATGGAGGAGATGACGGGCAGAGATTAGCTAAGGGGACTAAATTATTCTAAGCAAGGCTGTGTTAATTTGAATAGGGTTTTGACCCAAAAGGTGGACATGGGTAAAAGTCATCGCTCATAAGTAACACACAGAGACTAACGTCAGTTAGAAAACTGACATCGGCATCCACATAGGGACCAATGTTAGCTATGTGCAAATCGATGTCGGTGAATCAGGGACCAGTAAACACCAGCATCGATCAGGGAGAACTGATGTTAGTGATGAGGCAGTTGCATGGAACTGACATTAGTCAGGTGCAGACTGAGATGTGATCGACATCAGTCACTGAGATGGATTTTGGGCATACAACAATCTGTCAAGGAGTCTCAAGCACCCATATGGAGGACTAAAAGGGTAAGTAAGCCTCAAATTCATCATTTCCCTTCTTTACACTACTTGTTGCTCACTGATGGTCAAGAATCAGGAAGTTGTTAAAGTAGCAAAGCAGGTAGATCCAGGAAACATTGGGAGCTTGGCATGGATGAGGAATGTGATTCTTTGGAGAAGAACCAAATAGGGGTTTTTGGGTGGAGTTCCCAGTTGGAAGAAAGCACTGAGAGACGAATGGATGTTCAGGATAAAGAAGAGCGGGAATAGATAGGTGAGATGGAAGGCCAGAGTATATGGTCTTGAGGAAGATGCAGGGCAATGGAGGTTTGATAGGGATATGACTAAGCATGGCTTTAGTCAAGGTCAATGTGACCATTGTGTTTTTTCTCTTTACCGGGTTAGGTGATGATTGCAACATTATCATGTTACTATTGTGTGGTTGCTTGTTGCAGGGTTACACATGCAGGGAGTTTCTATGCTAAAGGTAAAGTTAGTTCAGAGGTATGTCATGAAGAATTTTGGAGCAGCAAAATTCTTTGGTATAAGAGACATGGAAGATCACAAGTTGATTTTGTCTCAAGTGGGAGCTGATGTGAAGAAGGTGGTGGTGAGGTTCAAGATACAGGATGCAAAATCTGTAAGCACACCAAGGGCTAGACAGTTCAAGCTGAGCTTAAAACAGTGTTTGAAATCACATGAGGTCTGGTGTAGACTTGAGTTTTCCCAAGCAGTGGGAGTTGTTAGAAAGTTTGGAGCCAATTCAGAGAAGAAGCACTGGAGGGCAGTTCAGTGGATTCTCAGGTATCTGAGAGGGACCAGCAGCAGGTCGAGATGTGATGCAGGGTCAAGTTCTTCTCTACATGGGTTTGTAGATGCGGATGCGGTAGATTAGTTGGATGACAGGAGGTGCACCACAGGTTGTGTGGTGGTTGGTCTTCAAGATTGAGCTTGAAGAGGGATACAAGCCAGGAAATAAATTAGATGGTGTATAGATATAGGTACAGGTGCAGTTGTTTACCTCCAAGTGGGAGATTGTTAGGTTGTGGAGCTAAAAGCTTCACCAAGATGCAAACAAGTGGGGTTGTTAAAGTGTCACAAACACTAGCATCAGTCAAGCAAACTGATGTCTGTCAGGAGTGGATAGGAAGCTATCGACATCAGTCAGGATCGGCCGACATCGGTCATCTCTAGGTAGACAGGGACTGACGTCGATCGCCTATGCAGTTCTAGAACTGTGAGTTCATGAATAGTTTGTTAATGAACTAGTTGTTTGCATGTTAGAAGGCTAATTATAGTCTTGGGTTGTAGATCTAATTATTGTAATTAAGAAAGTATAATTATTGTATGCATGAGATCTATATAGTAGACTCATGGGCTGTATTATAAAAGTGTGCTAGAAAGCCATTATGCTTGAAGAGAGAGCAAGAGTAGCTCCTCCTAGTTCCAAAGGGGTGCTGAGTGTGTATGATCAGGGAGAGTTGCAAGTTGTGCAAGTTTTACTAGGAGATCCATTGGGGTATTGGTTGAAGAATCATGAGGACTTGGTGAGGCAAGGACAAGGGTTCTTCAGGGTGTAGAGATATCTACATGGTAAGTAAGGTCTGTTGACTTGTAGGTGGCAGCAAGAGAAGGGAAGATCTACTTGGAGTACAATTGTGTACTTGGTGTACTGGCAGCATTGTTACTGACTGGTGGAGGTGAACAACAACTTTGTGTTTGAGTTGTGTGTTGGGACCATTTTTTTTAGGAGAGTGAACTCTTGATTGAGAATTATTGGGAGCCCTTGAGGTGTGGGAAGCCTCTTAGAGGTGTGAGAAGAAGTGGCTTCTTCTTTATTGTATTTTATTTCTGGATGAGTATTAATACAAGATTGTGTATTGTCTCTCATATTCTATGTTGTTTCATATTTCTAGTTACGTAATCATTTTGGTTAAATTCTGTGTTTAGTTGCTAATACAAAGGTAATCATATATACACTTATTGGGGAGAGTAGGATCCTGACACTAGGTTGTCCCCAGATTCATGCCTTACTCCATCTATAGTGGTTGGCATTCCCAAGTGGTTGAGAGCCACCTAATATACATGAGTGGCTGAAGAGCCAAATACACAATTAAGTTGGTTAGATATTTTTACCACTCTATGTGGTATAGTTACAAATGCATCAAATTCATATAGGATAAATGACGGAGTATTTTCTTAATTTATTTCTTTATCCACCTATATGAGAGGACTATACACACTTACAATCTTATCAAATCTATTCATAGAGATAAAAATCCACCAAGCAGGGGTGGGCAATGATGGAGTCAAACCCAGATTGAGCTCATGATCCACCCATAGGACGATTGAGTAAGCCATTAATTAGTTCTAGCTATTCAATGGTAAGATCACTATGTAAAATCACACACATAGGTTTTCACCAAGTTCATGTATTAGTTCACGTACCCAATGAGGTGTATTTTTTTTATTTCCTCTCTTTAATCAACTTTACTCAGTTATTTCATTTTAGCATAGTGTTTTGATTTTGATTATCTCTTAAGTAATAATTTTTGCATGTTTCATTATAGGAAATTACATTGGACCATGTTTCACATATGTAAACCTAGGTTTGTATACTTAAACTCAGCTACATGGGCTTCACATCCAAGGTAAATCTAGGTATTAGTTTTTTTCATTTATACAATTCACTTTACTGTACAACATTACTATGATAAATAGGACAAATGTAATTACCTAAAAGTGGTAATTGGATGTTAAGAATGTTACTTGATTTAGCCTATCCCTAGACTAGCCATAAACCTATCCTTGAGGATTAGATTTACTTTTCTATTCATTTAGAAAATCACATTTACTTACAACTAGTCATAACACATTCCCAAAATTATCATATTTGACCTAAATCCAAATTACTTAGTAGTTTATCAAGTGGACATTAACACCACATTTGAGACACTACAAGCACATAGTGATAGTGTCCCCAAATGGATGCTACTTCTCTTATCCCCAGCTCTTCCAAATGGATATTTTTTCAAACATGTTCCACCCCTAAGGTTGGCCTAAGATTATTTTCTTATTTTCACAAGAAACAAAACCCTATAAATACAAGTCCAATTTACCTCTATTCAATAGCTGGAAAATAGATACAAACCCTATTCAGATAAAAGATAATATTGTGAAAAATCAAGGTACTTTATGCCTATTATTCCATACTTTATTTATTCTCCATCTACAATATCCCTAAGTCCAGTTCTTAAGCATTTCAAAACATAAGCATATTCAAGGCATCCAAAGCCACTCTCATTCTAAAATTCACTTTCACATACATCAAGCATTATGTGGGAGAATTACATGAAACTTGATCCCTCCTTAGATGTCCAATCCATCCTAATAACACACAATCAATTCTCCTCATATGCAACTCTCTACACAATGGGGTATTGAGGATGTCCAGTCTATCTTACTAACACAATCAATTCTTTCTCATATCAAATCAAGATTTCCAATTAAAATATAGAGCTATAGGATTCAGTCATGCAAAATAGAACATACAAATATAGGAATAAGCTCTCCTTAAAAATAGGAATAATCTTGTAAAGTAGATATTATCACCATATTGAGGACACTACACAAAATGGCACTACTATCTAAATTAGGTAATACTATCTAGAGAATAAATGAATATTGAAATCATGTTGATCACAAAGATTACTACTTATATATCAAACTTTATGACCCAGATCATCTATGATAGTTAATTTTCAATTAACTCTTTATTTATCCATATTTATTGCTATTGTTAAAAATTTAAAAGAAGTTAAATGTCATAACAAATCAATAGCTTAACTATTATAATTTACTTAACTTATTTATACATGTCATCCATTTAACCAAACATATTAATTACACTTATAAAACCTTAAAATGTTAAATCACTTTCACTAAATAAGGTCCCCACTATTTCTATGAATATTTTACTTATTTATCATGCTTGCAGTATAACTTGAGAACTAGATCACCAATGTTAAAAGTGTGCACTTTAACATTTTCTATGTTATTTGGTGATGCAAGCTTTCTATTTATGATTAAGTTGAAGAATGACTAGATGGTATTCATCAAGAAGGTATAAGGAATGAAGGTGAGCTTCAAATAAGTATTCATTTGGAATGATACCATGAAGAGATAGACATACATATGTGAGTTTGAATTATAATGGTAACATATATTCAAAACTTTATACTAGTGAAAATGGTGTTACCCTAGTGGTATTACATATACTAGTATGATATGCCTAAAGTGTGGGATATAAGTGGAGATGTAAATTAATGCAGGTTTATTTGATGGTATTTTCTAAGATTTTGTTGACAAATTTCTTAGTGGCCTCAGATTGTCCATTGCATTGTGGATGGTAAGGTTTAGAAAATTTTGAGAATTTTTTAAGTTTTCACATAATCGTCTCATGTCCTAGCTTTTGAAATTTCCACAATTAGTATAAATGATAGTATGGGGAACTCTAAAGTGACAAATGATATAGCTAAGGATAAATTTAGAAATAGTGGTTTCCCTGATAGTTTTAATATACATGGTTTATATCAATTTACTTAAATATTCAGTATTACTAATGATAAAAACATGACCATATTATGATTCAAGTGTTCTACTAATGAGATCTAATCCCCACATGGATAATGGCCAAAGAGACTCCATGGATTGGAGCTCAACTAGTAGTGAATGGAATACATCATCATATAGCTATAAAGGATTACACATTTTGGCAAAATCAATAGTGCCCTTTTATAAAGTAGGCCAAAAGTACCCCATACATAAGAATTTACATATTGTAGCATGTTTTCTATAATGACCACCAAAAATTCCCTGATGTCCTTGTTCAAAGAGAGGATGGACCTCTCTTTCAGCACATAGATGATCAAGGTACCTTTTGCATTATGAAAATAAAGGGTGTTGTAGCAAATGGCATATTTGAAGGTTTTTCACATATTCTAGTCTTTTCTTGAGAATCCATTTCTAGAGGATAGTTTTGAGGATCATGGAATTAGATGATGTTTTTGTATCATGGGCTTTGTCAAATAATGACATCCTCAATATTAAAAATAATTGAATCATTTGGTTTAATAAAAGATGGTTATTTTATTATTTGGATAATAAATTGGGAATCATTAAGTACTTGATGAGGTTAAAATAGGGATGATGAAGAAGCAAGAGAATCAACTATGGAATTTTGATCTCTTGGAATTGGCTCAATGGTAAAAGAGGTAAATGCTTTGGAAAGTATAGATTCCATTTGATGATTCAAGTTGATATTATAAATTCTACATTGATAATCATGATTAACATTGTGGTAGATAAGTTTATAATCGCTCAAAGCATGCAGATATGGGATATCTATGTTAAGTGATAATCTCATACCTAATATAAAAGATGCATATTAGGCCATGTTTTTAATGACATCAAAGATTAAGCTAAATTCCAAAGGAATGATTTTACATGATTCTATATTATAATATAACCTATCTTATCTCCTTAGAGGCATTTGGAACCATTAAAGTGCAGATTATAGGTGTCTTCCTATAAATCAATGCTAAATTTAGGAAGCTCTTTAATCACTACTTTTGATTTAGTAGTATCAGGAATGATATTTGTATCTTCTTAATTATTTGCCTCTAAATCAACATTAAAATTATGGATATAATATTTAAGGGAGATAGCCTACTTAAGACCTTAAATACAAATAATGTTATCATCATCGAGATTATCTTAAAGGTGATTTGTAACTGGTAAAGTTGTCACTGTAAGTCAATTGACAATGAATTTCTATTTGACATATTCTTGTTTCAAAATTCAAAGGTCAAATTCCATCGAGAGGACCACCCATATGCTAATTATATATTTAGGTAATATTGCTTTGGAGAGTAAATGGCATAGTAGATCAAAGTGGGAAATGACATAAGTGGTTTGATAAATCATATAGTGATAGAGTGTTTTAGTTGTGAAGTAGATAAAAAATAAATCAAATTCAACTCAAGTATAAAATTTTCATAGTTAATGAAGCCTCAACTAACATATTAAATATCATAATATATTTTGGTATCATACTATTATGCCAGCATTTCCCCAACTGATATAGGAGTAGAATAAGTGTATAAAATTAATGGATGGTCATTAGAAGGTGGTTGGAGGGTAGGAGGATAGATAAAATATTGGTAGGATCGACATAAATACCATGAAGAGTGACTAAGAACCTTAGAATTTTGTCATATGTGAATGCAAAGACACATTTATATGGGTTGAGTCAAACTTAATATTTAATTAATTGATATAAAATTATAACTAGATTAGTGAGTTGTGTTGTGTGGATCTTAAATTTAGAAATGAGGTCATCAACAAAGGTTTCCATAATCTTATGTATAAGATCATGGAAAATGTGAGTCATTGCATGTTGATAAGTGGCTCTGACATTTTTAAGGCCAAAAGGCATTTTTATTTAACAATGGATGCCTCATTCTATAGTAAATATTGTTTTATTCTAGTCTTCATGGGCTATGTGAATTTGATTGTCACCTAAAATAGTCTATAAGTGACAACATTTCATATCTAGTAGTGGAATCTACCATGGCATCTATTGAAGGTAATGGGAAATTACCTTTTCAAGGTTGAGACTTCATAAATTTATGTATATATAAATGACCTTTGTAAAAAATTAAAGATCAGAAATTTTTTTGACACCCATTCAAAATATTCAACAAGTTTAATAAACTCAACACCAAAAACTTTGATAATTTCTTTAAGACATAAGGTGGAAATTTTGGGTGAAAATTTCTATTATTTTTTTAGATGGGTTTGGCATTTATGTAGGTGATGATGCTATGTACAACTATAATAGGTTTGATATATGGCATATCCTCTTATAAAAAATAAAAGGTTTTGTGATACATATCGAATAATATGCTAAATTTATCATGCTCTAGCATGAGTTACTTAGAAACAGTGATGGGTTAATGACATGATAGTTTACCACATTCTATTCTTGTTTTTTCTTCAATGAGCATATCATTTAAATCTTGGAAATGATAAGGATTGTTACGAAGAGAATAAATAGGATTTAGTTTAGGTTCCTCACTAGCAACAAATTTATTAAAATGAGCATATTTTTAGTTTAAGTTTCCAAGTTTATGATGTTATCATGTAAGTTAAGGTCTTATATCATGGAGTAACTCAAGTATGGATTTGTCACTATGGAGTGTCAGTAATAGTTCATTATATTCTATGTCTAATTACATATTAATTATTTTTTACCATGGAGATCATATTCAAACTGTATCTATCATACATCCATTACTTTGGCATTATGGGTAATTCTAGATGTAGGTGGAATTATTGGTTGAGGTTGACTGAAGACACCTAAATTGGTAATTGATATATAATGATATGTTATAGTTGTATATTTAGTTGAATTAATGTGGGTACCCTTAGTAGTATCTACAAACTCACTAGAAGGCATTAGATTTGGTAGATTGATTGGTGATATATAAGGAATAAAAGGGTCTAAAAAATTTTGAATTATCGAGAGGAAATATTTGTTCAAAAACCCAACGGGTATCGAGAAGTGGACAATTAATTAGAGATACATGACCTTCATGTTAAAACTCGCTATCAATTGAAATAACATGGACATCACATTTTAAAGCATTTATTTTGGCTAAGGTTTGTTTATATTGTTGTAGGTCCAAGTCTCCTAAATTATATTGATCCATTATATAAATTTCACCATAGGTGTGAGAAATAGTAAATGCACCTATATCTAGAGGAGCATAAGAAAGAGATATACCTAGATCACTAAAGTTTTGATGTGACATGGTTAAATGGTCTTGATATAACCTAGAAACTCAATATTCATTACATGTGAAGTCATCTTCTATGTAAGAAGCTTTTTGTGCATGACATGGATGATAGGATTCGATGATCT
>JARHVA010002853.1:590000-592500 GCA_037957365.1 Torreya grandis
TTCCATTTAATAAAGTACTCTTGACATCTATTTGGTACACCTATCATCCAAACTAAGTAGCAATAGAAATAATCAAAAAAAAGTTACCATCTTTGTAATAGGAGCAAAAGTCTTTTCAAAATAAACCCCTTCCTCATGTGAATAACCCTTTACAACATGATTGGCTTTGTATTTGTCTAATGAACCATTTGCTTTGCATTTTACCTTATAAATCCACTTACAACCAATTGATTTATTTCCTCGTGGTAGCTCTACGAGTTCTCAAGTCTTATTTTTCATTAAGGAATCATATTTTAATTACATGTTTGATTCCCACTCATGTTTCCCTTTGGATTCTAAAAAATAATTAGGCTCAAATACATGTGAAATAATATTTGTTATACAAAAATTGTCATGCTCACCTCTATAACCAAACTTCTTTCCTAGTCTCAATCTTCTTCTTTCCACACCTTGTGGCAAATCTCCTTCCTTTAGTGTATCTATTGTGGTAGAATACCACTTTGGATTCTTTGTTTGTTGTGCTTGAACCTCACAATGACCTATGACAATTCCCTCCCTAGATAGTGATTCCATTGATGAACTAGAGTCCTTCTCAACTGTCACATCACAAGATATAAGAGAATCATTAGAAGAAAATAATGACTCAATATTTGAAACTTTACTAGTTGATGTCAAGTATAGCATCTATTCTTTTACTATGATGTCTATATTTACCATAAATTGTTTAGTATAAACATCAAGTAATATTTAGACCTTTTATTGGTCACTATACCCAAAAAACATGTATGCTTTTCTTTTCACATTCAAGTTACTTCTCTTTTGACTAGGAAAAACTGCAAAAGCTACATAACCAAATATTCTAAAAGCACTTCCATTTGAAGTTGGACATGACCAATCTTCCTTTGGATTCATATTATCCAATGCTTTTGTAATACTTTTTTTGAGGATGTATAATGTCATACTCACTACTTATACCCAACATCTATATGGGACATTTCTGATTTGGACCATACAATGAGCCATATCCATCACTATCCTATTTTTCCTTTCCACAATTCCATTTTTTTGTAGATTGTAAGGGGTATTGTATTTTTTGTGTATGCCTTCAGTGACACATAAATCCTTGAACTATTTTGAGACAAACTCAACCCCATTATCTATTCTAAGATATTTCACTAACCATTTTGCCTATTTTTTAACCATATCTTTCTAAGTAAGTTATAAAAATAATCATATTTCTCCAATAGAAAGTATGCCCATTTTTTCCTAGAGAAATCATCAACTAGCAATAGAAAATAATGGGCTATAGAAGGGGTAGGTGTCTCTACTAGACTATGCAAATCTACATGTACCATATCTATAAACCCTTTAGCTCTTGAAGCTTTACCAACATCAAATGAATCTCTGACTTATTTCCCCAACTGACATTTGATACATACATGATGACTATCATGAATAGAAGGAAACCCCTTAAAACCATCTTAGTTTTACTCAATATAGTTAAATACTGGAAATTTAAATGCACATACCTTTCATGTGATAGTACACTTGTGTTATCAACTACAACAAATGCACTTTCATTTTCCCTATGTGGATATATAAGCTTATACAAGCCTTTCCTACCAATCCCAACAATAATAATCTTTTTATCTTTGGTAGTGACTAAACATTGTTGTCCTTAAAACATTATAACAAAATCAGATTTTGAAGTGATCTAACTTATTCAGAGTAGATTTATGTTGATATCAGGCACATACCTAACATTCTTAAATGTATAATACATTGTACCATTAAAACTAATCTAAACAATACCATATCCCTTCACAAAATGAGTTATACCATCTCCCAAAGATACACATTCATTACTACTATCATTTTCAAGAAAATCCACATACCAGTCCTTATGTCATGTATAATGGTGAGATGCCCCTAAATTAAAGTACCAAGATTAAATCCATCATAGAATTACCAATGGAAGCCATGAAATAAAAATTAGGATATGTATCCTCACCTTCAGCTTCAACTGCATCACATGATGAGATTTCTTTTTAGGGTTAGCCATATATTATTATATATTCCTACAATCTTTCTTAAGGTAACAAAGTTGCTTATAGTAAAAACATTTGAACTTAGATCTCTTATTAGAACCACTTACTTGTGAAGTTTCTATCAGATAACGAGTAATTTTATCAAATTACTTACCCTTTCCCTTGATGAAGAATGCACTCTCTTTAGAAGTAGATGTAGACAACACTATCTTCTCCTACCTTCTCTCCTTTTGAAATAGTAATGTGGACAACTTTTCAATTTCCAAAGTTTACCTCTCAGAAATCATGTGCAAGGACTCCATAAATGACTCAAATGAAGGTGGAATATTTTGTATAACGAGATCAATCTAATCTTGCTCATCAATAGGCTTGTACATAGCCTTCAATTGATCACTGATGTCCTTGATTTGTAACAAAAACTCAAAAATAGAGCCACCTTCCTACATCCTAGT